>CAUJNA010003592.1:469623-504630 GCA_963377175.1 Effrenium voratum | reverse complement strand
AGGGATGAACGAAGGATTTGTCAAAAGCTGTTGATTCCATACATGTTTCCCACTTTTCACAGGCATTGTAAAGGCTCCTCTAGAGCAAGCTGCCATCACACGAGATTCCGTCTTGAGGTGTTTTTCACAAGGCTAGCCCTTTCGTGCTTGAAGTTCTTTGCCGCCCATGAACACCTCAAGGGATCACCATCTCAGCTGGGCTGAGGTTCTAAAGACCGACCGCTCTCGGCAAGTCTAAATCCAAAATGCTAACGGTCTCATGCCTGGAGGGCGTCATCTCATCTCGGAATTCTGGCAAACGCATGCACGTGCAACCACTGTAGCGATATGATGCCTCCAGCGTAAGTGAAACCACTGTACACTCCGCCGGTTAACCACGACGGAAAGGTGCGGGAGCGTCACTCCATGACGCTTGCGGGCTTGCGAGTCCCGTTCAGCCAGCAGTGGCTCGCAATATTGGTCTTGTTCTGCTGACGTAACAAGGGAATCGCAAGCATGGAAACGCTACTGTCAGACACAAGTTGCTCAGACAGCCTTTCAATCAATTGCTGACAGCGCTGGGTGCTGAGCCAATTTGCCAGCCTGTTGCCAGCTCCCCTTTGCTCCACAACAGAGTTGTCTCATCCATTGTGCACTGGGCACCCACCGCTGACAGCATCGAAACAAGAGCAGCAGCTATTCAAACAGCCGTCATTTGAAATAAACCAAACCCCCGAATATGCACAAACTCAGGAGCCGTACTGGAAGACCCCGTGCTCTGACTTGATGGTCACCTGATCGTGGCAGTGCTGAACATGCTGCTAATTCAGATGCTAGACGCAGTCAGTCTTTGCGTTTGCCACGATCTCTCCCTCCAGTTGGTCGCTGCACACATGACATCTGTGGCTCCGGCCATCAATGTCTTGAAACAAGGAGTTGGGCCTTTGTTGGTGCTGTTGGCTGGTTTTGATGGCCAATCCAAAATGCTTAAACCCTTTGCACCTGGTGTCACAGGTGGTGATTCCCAAGGACAATATCCTGCATGATGCTCAGGTCTCCCATTGACCAGATGTGCTCTCCTCTTGCTTCCTACCTCCCAAGGCCCGGGTTCCGGGAAAGAAACATCCAAACATAAACATCGTGCATCGCGGTTTTCGTCAAGCTGTCTTTCAATGCATCGTCAAGTTCAGCTTCCAACCGTGGCTTCAAAAGTAGCCGCTTTCTGTCGTTTCAAGTAGTCGGCGAGGGCTCTCGCGCCTTCTTGTGACCTGGCTCCATCGCCTCTACTCTGCCGATGATCTGGGACTCAATGCCGAAAGACTTGGAGATGTCGCTGATCTTTGCAGCTGCCTCCGGGTTGGTGTACACTTCTAACCTGCAGTTGAATGCAACTTATTTCGAACGATTTCGAGCGTCCAACGAAGAACACGTTACAGCCAACTACGTCTCCTAAACTTGAAACGACAGAACCAAATAGAACATGCATGCATTGTGTGCAGGTGAGGTACCTGTGGCCCATGTTGAAGACCTTGTACATCTCCTCCCACGGCGTGCCCGAATTCTTCTGGATCAGTCTGAAGACAGGGGCAGTCTCCATCAGATTGTCCTTGATGATGTGAACTCCGTCCACAAAATGCAGCACCTGCCGCGCACCGGGTGGCTTCACAGAATACAAACGATTGCATCTAAAGTATGGGAGCAACTTCTGTCGACAAAACATGCAGCTAGACTTGGCTCAGAAGTGCCCTCCAGTTGAGATTCTTGAGGCTTTGATTGCAAATCACCACGGCTGCATGCAGAAACATGGAGAATCTAAAGACTTAAGCAAAAAGAGCACACGTGCGAGGAACACGTCTCGCGAGCTGCAAAAGGCAAATGGCATGAATCGGCACTGAGACCTGGCTTTCAGAATTCTAGCAGTACCCGCCCCACTCTCTTCAGGCATCAGTCTCTTCAAAGAATGGGAAAAAACATGGAAAATGGGTGGTTTCCAAAGAGAACGATGGGTGAAGAGAATGGGGAATCAAGCCTTCGAAGAATGAACACCAGCCCCCAGCTTTGGATTGAACTCCTGCCTTTGTCTGCGCGCCACCTGAGCAGTGCACCATGCCGTGGATCTGTGACCGCAGGCCGGCCGCAAAGATCTTCTGGACGACGGGGCCATAGGTCCTCGCTTGCGAAATCTGCTCCCCTGCCAAAAGTGAATAACTTTGAGCGGTTTCAGGCGGAAAAACACATTTTCTTGAGCAAAAAGTTGAAGTCCAAACATCCCTTGGGTCCTGGTGGGGGAAAGCAGCAGCTTCCCCGCCGGGATGGTCCCGTAGCCTGGGATGTCGATGGGATCCTCCAGGCCCACCTGAAACATGGCCATAGCCCGGGTTGGGAGAAAACCCCAAGAGATATGATGGGTTCAAAGGGGAACCAAGCGGAAAACCAATAATTATCTTTCCTTCTTTTTGTTTGGGGGGGCCCTGAAAAAAGACATCATGCCAATATCGGAGTTTCTGGGCTGATTTCATTGGCCTCTGTGGATGTCTTCATGAACATATATTTGGATACGTGCTTTTGTCAAATGGGCAGTGCGGTCCCTCATCAGCTTTACTAGTACGACTGCTCAAGAAATCATCGATCTCACACCCACACCCACACCCACACCCACACCCGCACATGCATTGCTTCTGCGAAGGTAACCCCAAGTGGGACCACCTTCCCCCAGCCTCTCAATAGCCTGCCCAGGACAGGATATCCGGACCTTTGAACAAACAAAGACTGACAAATGGGGGTGGGGGGGATTGCACAGTCGCCGGGGCGCTTGGCCGCTATACACCAGCTCCTTCGCCATCATGGGGTCAAAGGACTCGGGGAATTCCTGTCGTGCTGCTTCTTGAGGAAAACTGGAAATGGCCGGATGTTTTCGGGAGAGTGTATGATTCGCGGTTTGCTGTCTGTGAGCAGCCTTCATCCTGTTTTCGGTCTGGTGCCCATGTGCCTCGATGTTCTGCAAATTAAATAAGATACTTCCTGTTCGTCAATCAGAGGGCATGTCTTTTGACGACACCCACTTTCTCAAAACTCCGGTCCTTCGCCAAGGAATTCTTGAAGGTGTCGTGTCGCGCCGCGGTGAGCCCATTGCTGCCGATGCCGCTGTTGTAGGAGTCCTCGTAGGTCGCCCGCCCGGAGGAGGACAAAGCCACGATCACATCCCCGGCGCGGATGTTGCCGTTGTCGATGACCTGGCGTTTACCCCGTTGCCTATCCTTCTGGAAAGCATTGGCACTGTTTTTTGGTAGTGATAAACGGTTTTCGGCCTGTTTTGATGGACACACTTGCACCTGCCCAAGCGGCCTAGAAGCTATATATTGTTTCATCTGTGATCCTCACTATCAGCCGGATCTTAACCTGGGAATCGATGTGTGAAAGGGACCCCCACAAAATGCAGGGTTTGTCCCCAAAGCGCACAAGTGACAAGACCCTCTCCGGCATGAGACACTTGAAGGCACATCCGTGGTCTTTGGCTGGTTTTCCTTTGCCGGCCATGGCCCCACCTGAAAAGAATCATCAAGATCCGAGTGTGTTGATGGAAGCAGGTTGATGCAATCAATCAATCCACACAAAAGCACAAACAAAAGGGAACCATATCTTTAAAGAAAGCAGACCACACAGGGCAAGGGATTCCCGCGTCGCCCGTTTTTGCCCCTCTCCGGTTTTTGGTTTTTCGCCTCTCTCCGTGGGATCTGCGCTGCGACCGTGGAGTCCACGATGATGGTCCGCACCAAGTCCCCCACGTCCGCCGTCTCCCCGCCCGTCAGGATGATCCCCACCCCGTGGCGGTTCAGCTCGTCCACTAGCCTGAAGCTGAATCGGCGAATGGCATGTGGCTGGCTAAAGGTGCAGTCATTGGTTTCCCAATGGCCTGAAACATAGCTGGTCTTAGCTGGTGGCTGAAAAGCCCAAAAGCCCAAGGGTAGGTCTATGGTTCTATGATTCAGTGGTTGTTTGGACTTATTCTCCGTCAGGTGTTTGGCTCATTCATCGTCTCAATAGTATGCAAAGCACTAAACGGAAAGGACCTGCCAAGTCCAGCGATGCGGCGAGGCCGTGCCAGCGATCACAGCGCCGATGACCTCGCGCGGGATGAGGTTCTTGTTGCGGCCAATGGTGCTGGACAGTAAAATGTTGTCAGTGATGCCCACGCAAAGCAGATCATCCAGGTTCATCACAAGCGCATCCTGCGCAATGCCGCGCCAAACTGAGATGTCCCCAGTCTTCTTCCAGTACATGTAGGCCAAGGAGGATTTGGTCCCAGCACCGTCTGCATGCATGACGATGGCTTGCGTTGGGTCGCGAGAGATGAAATCTGGGACAACCTGGCACATGCGCGTCAAGCCGTATAATTATTTGCACGGAGGTGCTGCAATTTAGAGTGTCAGACTTTGACCTTCCCCTGCCTTGCAAAATGCCTGGGGGAACAAGCCTTTGTCCATATTCTTGATGGCTGCGTGCACGTCACCCTTGTCTGCCGACACTCCGCGCTGCTCGTATCGCTTGGCATCTCCGTCCATCTTGGCAGATGACGGGACGGACGAGGCAAGCGTTGCTGCTGCTGCCGCCGCCGTTGCTGCTGGTGCCAACCTGGAAGCCACATCGCAAAGCGCCAGTTGCGTGGGAGTGGGCTGAAGGCCTGTGAACTTCCCTCAAATTGGCCTTGCAACTGCGCATGCACATCCAACGTCCATCTCTGTCCATCTCCAAACAGGACACTAAACACACCCCAAAGTAGACGACTCTTTTGTGTTCGATCATGAGATTCCTCAGTGCTTCTAAAAAAGTGGTCGTTCACTCGTTCTGTCCGGTTTTCGGCTTAAAAAGTGGTCGTTCCGTCCGGTCTTCGGATGTTCGACTCTTCTCGCCTCCGACTCTTCCACTTGCCGGAGGCCACCAGCCGCACCGCCTCCGGCAGGGCCTTGGACTCGGCGTCCTCCACGATGCGCTCGTGCAAACTGTCCACCGTGTCGGTGTCCATGACCCTCGCCGTCTCCTGCAGCATGATCTCCTCGCCCTCCTCCCCGGCAAAAAGGCCAGGACAGATTGAGAACCCAGTTCACCAAGCATTCACGAACCATGAAACAACCTGGTGGATTTTGAATCGGAGTTGAGGGTGCTCCTTTTTTTAAAGGAATCCAGACTACTTCTGGATACTTTTGAGGGAAATCCCCCTCAAATAAATCGGGCAGGCTTATTCATCCAAGGTCGACACTACTTACGGCTGTTGGGCTGCTTGTTCCGGGTGGCAAGCGGCAGCTTTGAACGAAAAGCATCGTTGATGCTGACCCCCTGGTCAATGACCCAGCTCCTTCAAGTTTTGAGGGAAATCCCCCCCTAATAAATCGGGCAGGCTTATTCATCCAAGGTCGACACTACTTACGGCTGTTGGGCTGCTTGTTCCGGGTGGCAAGCGGCAGCTTTGAACGAAAAGCATAGTTGATGCTGACCCCCTGGTCAATGACCCAGCTCCTTCAAGACTGTCCTTTTCCCTCGGGCGGCCAGCCCATTCCACTTTAAAGGGGCCCACAAGCGCCAGAACCGCCCTGATTGAAGACAGCCGCCTGCCTCCCCAAACTCTAAACATGTCAAAAACACAATTATACATTACAAAAACTGTTGCCAATACTTCTGCCAACACTAATTCCCTTTATAGTCGTAGAGGGTGCTTTTGCCGAAACCGAAAACAACAGCTAGACGGAAACGGTACATGTCTCCATCTTGTTGAACATATACATGTTGTGTAGAGAAAAGCCAAGGTTTGACAAGCTCATAAAGCCCCCATTCAAGTCCAGGTCACCCCCCCCTGACAATCATGTAGAATCCCCGCCAATTAATCTTGGCGCTGAGAAATGTGCTTTCCTTCATTTCTGCCCTTTTGGCTAGACAAGGGGAGGACCAGAGCCCGGAGACGACTGGATTCATAAGAGGGCCGCCTCCAAAACCTGTTTTCTGGATCTTCAACCTTGTTGTGCGCGTGTGTGTGGTGTGCTTGTGTGTCTGTTACTTGTTGTGATGCGTTGTTGCTTCAAGACAATGTCCTCTCATGAGCATTTCATGTGCGGGTGTGATGTGGTTGTTCATACAGCTCAGTATATACACTTGTACTTCTACTCGCTTGTGATGCCACGTGAACACACGAGCTTCACTTATATAGCCAAATACGGCCGTGCGCTTGCTTTCACTTCGTTACATTTTGTCCACTAAGCCTAAAATAGATCGAGGGGAGTAAGAGTGCTGAGAGAGGCAATTCCGGGTCCGTTGGACTTTAGGACCCTCTGCGGGAGATAGGCGGGGGATTACCAATCGAGGCTGTTCGGCGCCGTATCTGTTTGCGTTCTCGCGATTCGTCCGATCGTCCTCCGTCTGCATATAAACGGTGCACCCCGTCACGCACATGCCCGCATCCAGCACCGACTGCAAGGGATCAGCGCCGTTGCGCGGCAACAAGGAGGCGCGCACATCGATCAGCTTGCCCGCCCAGCGCTGCCGCAAGCTGGCAGGCAGCAGCTCCTTGGCCCATGCGTGAAGCGCAGATTGGGTTGTCTCTGACACGGGAGCCCCACGGGTGGTGTTTCTTTCCTTGAAACAGCCCTGATGCGGGTACTGGGCTGAAATTTTTTTAAAAAAAAACTGCGGTTGGACCATTGCAACCTTTGTAACCTTATGCCCCGGTATGGGTCAGTATCGACTTTGTTTCCTCTGTATCGATTTAAAAGTTTTTGGAGCTGCGAGTAGTTCAGTGTGCCCTAAGCCGAGGCAACATAACACTCATAGGACAAGCAGGCAAAAGGCAGCGGCGGTTTCCAAAGCAGGTGGGTCATCAAGAAGAGGAACTCGAGGAGTGGGTGCAGAGATAGCAAAACAAAGACATGATGTGTACTGGGCAGTTGGTTGCATTTGGTAGGCATTAAACACTTGGCTTAGTATCGATTAGGTATCGGCTGAATATCGGTTTGAGTATTGGCTCAAGTCCTGTACGTGTCCCACTCTGCAACCTCGCTTGAGCAACAATTGCAGGCTTTAGCCAAGCCTCGCATAGCTTCTCAAAAGCACCGGGTGCAGCTCACAAGAACCAAAGACTGTTCGAAGCACGTTCCTCTCGCTCTCTCTCTCTCTCTCTCTCTCATTCTCTCGCTGAGCTCTCTCTTTCTCTCTCTCTCTCTCTCTCTCTCGTGGTCTTTTCTTTCTCCTCTTTTCTGCGGTCACATGTGTCTCCCCTCTCCATCTGCCGAGCCTTCCCTTGCCCATACCTGCACTTCCTACAGCCTGGGGGTCTCTTGCTGAACAATCCGCTCAAGCGCTGTACTTTTGCAACCCCTGCCAGGGCATCAGGCAAACCAAGCATGTCTCCCCCGCCCATAGGCCGTTTCAAAGCCCTTGCCTTGCAAGCCCCCTTTGTTCGACCCCTTTCTACCCGCTTCCTTGTGTTTGACCATGGGGTGCGGGGCCTTTCTTCCTTTGCCCCCACCCTCCGAAACTGGCCATCAACAGGGCCCTTCCACTCCCTCCAGTTTCTTTCTGGCTGGGTCTCGATTGGGCGTAAGAGAAATTCCCATTCATTCTTCAGCAATTGAAAGCAGGCATTTCATAAACAACCGTCCCCTCCAAAGCCACTCACTTCCCACAATGCCAAGATAGCTGCCCCAAAGGTCATCGTCCCATTTCTGCTAACACTCCAAAACGGATTGAGGTTTTTGGCCCAAGCTCCAAGCTGAAGTCGTCCATGACCACCAGCAGATCCGCCCGGTGCTGCTCGAGGCATTTTTCCAGCAGCTGCTCCACGTCCGTGGCTGACTGTCGCGGCGGTGGGGCGAAGGCGTTGCCCCCAACCTGGCGCTGGCCAGGCTGCCAGGTGGGGAAGCTGGAAGCTAGGTGCAAGAGGTGGGGTCGCAGCGGCCCAAGGAAAGCAAGGGATAGACAGCCGCCGCTATGGAAAACAAGGCACATGGATGGGCAATAAGCTTACCCTTTGCCCTGAACCAGGTGCGTGGAGTCGTGCTTCGAACTCGAAAATCTCACACCTTCAATGCCTAAAATCAGAACCGAAGCCTGTTCTCAACACCAAGGCCTAGCACCCCGAAGCCAACCCTAAACCAAGATCTAACAATCCCAAGCTTGCGTCTTGAACAAAGAACCCCCAAACCCTAAACTGCAGCAACCCCAACCGAAGCAAGCACCACGATTGAAAAAAACACTGGAGCTCCTGTGTGTGTGTGCGCGTGTGAGAGCGCGGTTGGACCTTTTGCTGTTCACTTGGAGTTTGAGCCACTGTCAAGCGAACTTTGATGGCAATTTCCCACTGAGCAAATGAATGAATCGTTCAAAGAGTTTTCTACACTTGCACACGCACAGACAAATTACATCAAATTACAATATGCAATTTGTACACCTTCGCATGCACTCTAGTCTGGTCAACCTCCCAAAAAACACACTCTCTCATACTCTCTCTCTCTCTCTCTCAGCGGGGCCCCGAAGAAGCTTACGTGTTTCTTTAATGGATTGTTTCGCGTGGTCATCTAGCGATAAAAACGGGGGGGGGGGGCGGGGGCTCCTTGTGTTTCCCAGCGCGGCGAGCCTGCAGCTCCTGCTCCACCACGAAGGTGGCAAGGCCCGCCGTCTTGGCCAGTTTCACCTTAAACCGAAGCGGTGGTAGGGGAAAAAACAAAAACGTATGCCTTTTTGTTCAAGGACTTCTTGGGGTTTGTTTGTAGGTGGAACCGATGAAAATATTTGCGTGCGCTCTCTCCAGCCAGCTTGCAGGGTTTTAGGGCGCCTTGTTCTGAGACCCATGCCTTTCAGGAGCCAGGAGGGTGGGATCTTGTGTCCCTTCTTGTTCCTCCTACCTCTCCAGTAGTTTGACGGGTCGGAGGAGATGCTTGCTTGCGGGCTGTGACAGCCGTTCAACCCGAAACGGACATACACATGTCGACTCAAGAAGCTCCACAAATCGACATGGAGCTTGATGGTCCCTTGAAGGGTATGGGTATGACATACATAGAAAATGTTTATGGAGTTTGAACGGGGCCCGCATTGGCTCGGTGCATGCTAGGTGCATGTTCTCCTAAGGTCCTATGGACTGAAAACTTGGCATAGAGGGGAATCATCGAACATCATATGCCAAACCATCTGGGTTGAGAAAGCTTCCCTCAAAAACACTGTGCGAGTAGGTTAGACGCCGTGATGACCACGGGACTCAGGCCCAAATCGATTATGGCTCATGAAGAGGGTCAATCAGGAGGCTGGAACTTGTCTTGCTCGCTCGCCCCAGTTGCAACACTTTTCAGACTTTACCCTGTTGTGCAGTCTGACAGGCCGGGCTCATGCGCAGGTGAGTCACCGCCCCGTGTTGGCCCTTCCACAGCTGCAGAATGCGGGGTTCCGAGGCAGGCAGGCAGGCAGGCAGGCAGGACAACCTGTCATCAAAAGAAAGAAATTCAGAGGAACAGGAGCAGGTCCCCTTCACAGGGAAATGGCTCGAAAACCCCCACCCCGGTCAAGTCCAAGCTGCCATTGGGCTCTGGGAGCTCAGGCTGATGACAGCGCTGACCTCCGCGGGGAAGGCCCAAATCTCCGTGGCCTCCAGCAACGCCTGGCGTTGGGCATTGAGCTCTTGTCTGTTGACTCACATAGCACCCGGCCGTGAATCGAGCGCCCACGAAATCACTAGCACCTCCAAGAGCACCCCAAACAGCATCCCAAAACGGTACCTGCAGCTGATGCCCCCTTGCACCCTGTACGTCAATCTCGCAACAATGCGCCTGCACCGTCACTCTGAAGAGCACCCCAAACAGCACCCCGCAAGCACCCACCGTCAATCTCGCGAAAATCAAACAGCTCCCCAAACAGCACCCCCCCGTGCACCCTACCGTAAATTTTGAAAAGATGCGCCCGCACTGCCATCAGCACCTCAAACAGCACCCCCAATCAGCACCTAGACCAGCACCCCAAACTGCACGCTCAATTTGCAGGGCGTAGATGGGCATAGGGGCTCTGGAGCGATTCGCTATCCCTTAATGATCATGAAAATAACTGGTGGGCAATGGCTGGTCGTATCTCTTCGCCCGACCACTTGACGAACGCCCTTGAAACTGGTTAAACCAAAATATGTGGCAAACAGTACAACTGAACTGAAAGTGTCTGTGTGTGTGATGTCTGCATTTGCATTCGCATCTGTGGTGGCCCCTTCATGGCAACTCCCTTGGTGTCCACCATCCCCTTCGAAGCGTTGATGCCAGCACCAGCCCAAAGCCCTCAAGCATTCTGATGTGCTCCGCAAGGGAGGGATCCCTTGTGAACAACTTTCAGGTTGTTCTGGGTCGGAGTGCTTATGATTACTGATTGCTCGGTATCACAGGTCCGTAATGCCTATTGCTCTTGAAGCAAATATCAGACACATGTCCAAAGATAGGGTGCATGACCTTCGACATGAACCATATGATGTTTTACAATTTCAGCAAACAATGCTGCTAAGACAGACCGTTCGATGCGTTTTGCTGCTCGTGAGCGTTCATGCCGCCGATTGAACTAAACAAGCTGCGTGTGGATGGGTAGCGCCGCCTAATCATTAAGTAGGACCATGCAAAGCCTACAAGTTGCAACTTGAATTGCCAAAATATTGACAACACAGCATGATAATGCATGATACAAACAACTCCGACATGATGTCGCAGGTAACTATTGTACGCAGTTTTCTCTCGATGTATCAAGGTTGGCTGGCTGCGTGCCACAACTTGTGGACGCACATCCACTGATGGCGAATGGCTGCAAACTGAACCACCTCGCAAACATTGCCCTAAGTGAAGGAGCAGGTTCAACACGATACCTATGAATCCAGCCACCGGCCAAACCTGCTCACGCGGTGGAAGGATTCCCTGGCGGAGTGCCAGGCCTTGAGGGGCGTGGCCAAGGCGGTGCCTCCCAGCACCACACAGTGCTGCCGCGAGACCATGTGCGGATCCTGGCACAAAACGCCCAATCCGCCCATGTGTCCATTCACATGGGGTGAAGATGCGAACGTGTTGCCCTGGCTCTTTAATCTTAATGCGTGTCTACGTGTTGAGCCTTACGACTCTGAAGCCCTCAGGTGCCAACATGCAAACGATGGCGGGCCGGGATGTTTCCCACAATTCTTACTGAGTGCAACATCACACTGAGACCGAGGTAAAGTGCCCTTCTTGAAAGGTGAGCGGGGATCCCCTGACGTTTCTATTTATTTCTATCAGAATAAATTGAAAGCTGGGTGCTACTGCCCTGCAGCACAGGAATCCTGCCAAAAGAGATGCCTGTAAACAAATGACAGTGTTCATTCCCCGTGCCTGTCCCTTCAAACATATTCGTCGTATCAATTTTGTTCCTGGTGTCTCCCAAGTCTTCAGTTTTCCACACCTCCCATCCCATCCCGCCACATCCACCCGCCACATCCCGAGATGTCATCCCCGCCTGCAGGGAGGACAAGACCTGTGGGAAGGGCAGCGAAACTCCGAGCTCCGGGAGCATCAGCCAGCAGCTCTCCGCCCCGTCGATGTGCGTCTGGGGCTGCCCGTCCGAGCGCTTCCCCAGCTCTCCGATGACGCAGGCCTCCTCGTCCATCTTCCTGAGCGGCCGCTTCACGCGGAAATGCACGCGGTCTTGCTTGAGGTTTCTTGTGGCTTTGAAGGGGAATAATTTAAAGACGTCAACACCACCACATGTGTGCAAACAGTTGTGGGTTAAAGATCATGTGGATTGTACAAACTGCAGGACGAGTTCGAGATCAGCTAACCCGCTTTGGGGAGATTGCTATGTACGATTCGGGCGCATGAAGCAATGACACCTGAACATGAAAACCGGATGGCAACAGCTACCAGGCTCAATGCCAGAATTTGTTGGAAAAAGGCACCATCAAACGTCTTGATAGGAGGCAAAGTGTGACGCTAATTGTGTGAGGTTTTTAAATCGCATGTTTCGATTCTGCATATAGACTCTTCCGCTGTTCCATGTGGCTGTACGGCAAATATATCATGTAATAGCACCTATGGCAGCCCTCAACCAAAGCCTTGACATGAAAAGCCTGGCGGTGAGAGGCCCAAAGGAGCTGCTTTGGCTGCCTGCCCGAAAAATGCTCATTTGACTCGGGCAATTGGCCCAAGCATTGGGTGCATGGCAAGCCCCGAGAAGGGTGCACCATGTTTTGCATACAACTATCACCCCAGGAAGCTCGCTCAAGCGCAATATCAAGCGATGGTGCCAACAATCAGTGCTAGCAAAGGGTACGGTTTGCGGGGGTCAACAAATTTAGCTGACCTTCGAAAGACCGAAAAGGGCAGAACATGCAATCGAAATGGCTGTGTATGGCCTTTCCCTGGGAAGTGCGTTTTGACAGGCCAATGATGGATAGACCACATCCTCACACCAAGGTTGTTGAACGTTCAGCCCAGCAAAAGCAAACGATACGTGCCGCTTGCCGTAGTAGCCGCTGGGCGGATCGGCAAGTTTTATGTTAGCTGTTAGGCGTGTAATCAACGCCTAGGTTCTTCAGAAGGGACATGACCTCCTCCTTTTTGTCCTTGGCAACCACCAGCACCATGCCAATGCCGCAGTTGAAGGTGGCTGCCAACTCGTCACAAGGGATCTTGCACCTGGCGCTTTTCCCAAATGAGACGTCAAGGAATGAAGCGCGCGTTGGTTGCAGCAGGACACCATCCGTTCATCTGAACAGAAGGCAAACTCGTTGGGTCCGGCTTCTTCGCAATAGGTCGGCCGGTTTGGGCGGAAGCTTGTTGAAGGCCCTTTCGGAAGCAACAACACGAACACAGGCAGCAATGGCAACGACAATCTCAACCACAAATTGCCCACACTGCAGCAGCAAGTGGCTCGCGCGTATCACATCCCAGATGTTGGCAGGATACAGCTAAGACACATCAAGCTTAACATGGATCAGTCATCTGCCAGTGGGCGTTCACTCAGGTTCAAGTGGAAGCTGGATACCAGCCAATTTGCGAATCGACAGAGTAATGCGCAGCAGCCAGCTTCATGTTTGCAGAGAAGGCGACGCAAAACCAAAAATAACCACGCTCAGACCCTTGAAACCCCTGCTGGGCAAAGAATTCTGTTGAAAGAATTCCGAACTGCCGCGGCAAGCTGGGACCTGCCGCAGGCCTGGCCGCGATCCATCGGAAGACCGGAGGCAGCTCCCAAGCCTCCGCCTTGAGTCAAGGACCCCGAAAAAGGAAGGGTAAAACGAAACTGACCGAAGCAACGGGTTCAAAGGTGAGGGTCAACCCGCTTGAATGATTACGAAAACACATCCATATTTCGCAGAGTTTGGCGCAAGACAGCGTGGGTTCTCAGAAAGGAGGTGCGAGTAGAGATGTTAAATAGAGGCAGCCGTCCGTGCACCCGTTCGGAACAGAATGCCACTCATGCGTTCATTTCTCATATGCCCGTCTGCAAGAACAACAGTGAAGGCCTCTCTTGTGGGTTTGTGATGAGCCTCGCGAAAGACAGTTTAATGCTGGCGAAAGTTGTGTGAACGTGACTCTCACACGGGAAGCTGAGAAGCATGACAGTCGTAAGTTGCAGAAGTGTCATGCCGTCAAATGCCTCCTACGTGACTATTTGCCATAGCTTGGCTTTCATGGAGCTCAAGTCTAAGAGAGAAGCTACCGATCTCCAACCTCATCATGTTGACTCGTTGTTGGCAGTTTCCTTGCCGCCAGCTGACAAGTCAGCAGCATTCGTCCAGACCTTCAAACATATCCAACATCTCCAAACCCCTTGAAGATTCTAAACATTTCTAAAACTGCAGTCTGCTTGCCGCGCCTTGAGCTGCGCTTTCAGCGTCTTGGGCAACACCCGGGGGATGCTGCGGGACAGGCCGCCCCGCGTTACTGGCGCTGCGCCCTTCAGCAGGCCCGCCCTTGACAAGGCCTGGAACAATGAAGCAAGTCCGGGCTGCCAACACCCATGCCCCATACCAAGCATAATCAACAATGGCGATCATGTCTGACTACATAGATGAGATATCCACACATATATATATATATATATACATGTATGTACATGCGTACATGTGCATATGTAGATGTACTGTCTTTCTGTAACCATGGGCTGGAAGTGCACTCAGCTCTTGCCGCTTTGTCGCCTGCGACTCGTTACCGACGCGGATTGCAAGGTAGGTCGGCGATAAGAGCAGGAAAGATAATGAATCCGCATGCGCGAAAAATGAGTGGACGTGATGCGCGGGACTGCAAAATTGCGAAACAGAGCAACCCTCTGCGGGTTTTGGCTTCTCCGGCTGACTGAAAGCTACCCATCGCGGCGCCTCTCGAAATGGTCTCGGAACGGGTGTGGAATGGTCTCGGCCCCGGGCCCAGTAGCGCGGACGAGCGAGCCTTTCGCGCCATGGCAGGCGCGGCCTTTTGTTGGATTGGTGCGGCAAAGTTTGGCAATGCTGCAAGTGTTCGTAGCACTTTCGCGCCCTCAGCACTTTCGCAGGGTCAGGCGCAGAGAGAAAGGTAAAGAGAAAGAGAGAAAGAACGAAAGAAAGAACTGAAGAAAAAAGAACGAAAAAATAAATAAAGAAAGCGAGAGAGAGAGAGAGAGAGAGAGAGAGAGAGCGAGAGAGAGAAGGGGCAAAGAAGCGTGCTCCAAACTATAGTTCGATTTGTTGGAAACTTCACTTCCACCAACCAGTTACTGGTAAGCTACATGAGGCAAACTCGCATGACTACTTTCTGCAAAAGATATCTCTCCCGCCAGCCAATGATCGACGCTGACACTGGCTGACACGTCTTGCGACACAAAGACACTCACTTAAGAAACAAGTGCGAACTAACCAATACTGGGCCTTGCTGGGCTTGCTTGGCTTGCAAGTGCTGAGCTTGTCTAGGAGTCTGTCACACTGGGCAAACCTACAGGGATTTTGATAGATGCTTGGCGTGTTACATAGGACCACGCAATCCCTTTCATCGCTCAAGCTCCAACACGCTTAACGGCGCCATCCTCTTACAGCTCCGGCAACATGGTCAGCACATCGGAAATTGCGAGTTGATGTTCCTCTTTGAGCACAGCGCCAACCGAATACAAGTACGCTTCCTTGCTGGGACACCAGCTAAATCCTCGCCTGAAAACAAGCGGACCCTGGCTTCTGTTGAAACCAAAGGTGGCAGCAGCCTGGCTTGACGCCTCCAAGCCACGCACTCGTTGCTCAGATGCTTCTCGACACACATGAACTGGCATAGCCTTTCTTTGGTGAAAAGTGGGGAAACAGCAACACGTCCTGGTCATTGTTAGTGATGGGTTCACACGCTCGCCTGCAGGGGCTGTACATAGATGCGGGTGGGCGCCAGAAGCACCTCCCCGAAGGAGCGGGTGGGGTCGAAGGGAGCGGCTGCCTGACAAGGCGGCAAGAGGCAGGTCACGCGAAGTAGGGCCACTTAAGGCGTACGCAAATCATTCGGCTTTCCTCTGTCCAATGGACATGGAATGTCTTTCTTGTTTGCTTTTGTGCTCAATTGGATACACCGAATCAGTGGCCTAGGCTGGTGGATTGCAGACCCTCCTTCAATGATGTCAAACAACTTACAGGGCTGCCCTGGGAACAGCCCGAGCTGGGCAATGCAGGGCTGCCCAAGCTGCTCCAGGAAACATTGGCAAGTGCCCAACCCGTAGCAAACAACCCACAAATATTGAAAAATGGCCAAGGGGACCTGATGCTATCTTTACAACTCCTCAATCCCAACCAGGAAGGCAACACAACCCTCTACCAAAGCCACCTTTGTTTTCGACCAGGAGCAAGCCTTCTTTTCCAACATGACCCCATTTTGGGTTGTGATGGCGTGAAAGAGAGGCAAGCAGCGTCCACCCAAAAACAAACGCGCAACCTAAAAGGGCCCCATTCGATGAAAAACATGGCCCCTCCCAGCAAAGTCACCAGTCCTGGTAGCGAATGCCGGCCGCTTGCACCACGGACCGCAGCAGGCTGAAGCCGTTGCTGTGGAGACCCGAGGAGTGAAGGCCGATGAGCAAATCCCCCGCCTCCATTGCCTCCCTGGTCGCGCCGAAAATCGGAGGTCACTCGCTGGAAATC
This sequence comes from Effrenium voratum, assembly GCA_963377175.1. Taxonomy (NCBI): domain Eukaryota; class Dinophyceae; order Suessiales; family Symbiodiniaceae; genus Effrenium; species Effrenium voratum. Next base: position 488,537 of record CAUJNA010003592.1, on the reverse strand, counting down.
TTCCGGACCTTTCGGCACTTTAGGAACACTCTGGGCCAGCCTGCTTCCCAGAACCAGAGTCAAACAATGACTTCCCACATCTTAAGAGCAAGTTCTGCAAACAACCTAAGCATCAACAGCAGAAGGAAAGGACATGCTTTTAAGCTTGGCGCCACTTGCAGGTATGACGCCACAAATCTAGCTCAGCAATAACCCCTTGCAACCAATAGAACCCCCTCCCAATTCAGCATCAAACTTCCAAGGAATTTGCCGGGGTCTTCACACAGCTCACATGCCAATACTGCTTAAGTACAAGCCAACCATTTTACATTTAGACCCTTCACTAAACCCAGGGGATCCTCTATGTGGCCCCTACCATTTCCAAACAAATACACCTTGGCTTGGTCCGCGAAAAACAAAAATGTTCGAACCGTCCAAAATACAACCTGCACGTTTTGGTCTAACAGTCTGAGAGTCCAAAGGCTGGGGAATTGCGCAAATAGGGGTTCTGGCTTGTATTTAAGACATGTGCTTGAGAATAAGGGTTGCTAAGGCATGTGATTTGACAATCCGGATGCCAAATGGCCCCTGCGCTTTTTTGGGCTGATCGGAAAATGCGAGCTCCAACAATCACGAAAAAACAGCGTCGGCAAGTATTGAAGCTATGCTGCAATACTCCGGCAACTCTCTCGCCAGCTGTGTCGTGCACATCGCAAACCACATTGTTTGTGTAATGCAAACGGAAAACGACAACGTTGCTCTCAGCCCCCCCAAAAGCAAGTCATCTATGCACATGCAGTATGTGGAAACCCTACGTGTGTCCTACCCCGAGGAATGGGCGATGAATGGCAAACATGGTCGAAGGGTTGGCATCGAGCGTCCTTCAAGTAGGCACTCAACGATAGAAACAATGTTCTGTGTGTAGCTTGGCCTCACGTAACCTGTGATTTGGATTGGTTGGGATTGGACCTCACTGGTGGGCACACATGTCTTAAGATGGACCCCGCTTGATGAAGCCGTGAGGAACCAAGGAGAAATCGCGAGGGTGGCAAACTGAGGACACACACACAAGCGTCCATGTGCTAATTACACGACAAGGGGCACACAGAGAAACACAAAGCACAAACCAAAAGGAGAGAAGAAGAGAAATCACGAAGGCGGCAAACGGAGAACGCAGACACAAACGTCCATATACTCCACGACACGACAAGGGGCATGCAGATGAGGGAAGGGAAAACGCAAAGCACAAACCAAAAGGAGAGGAGGGGAGAAATCACGAAGGTGGCAAACGGAGAACACACACAAACGTCCATATACTTTACGAGAAGGGGCATACAGAGAGGGAAGGGAAAACGCAAAGCACAAACCAAAAGGAGAGGAGGGGAAAACTCACGAAGGTGGCAAACGGAGGACACACGCAAACGTCTATATACTTCAAACTTCAAACCAAGAGAAGAGGAGTGGAGAAACAAGTGCTTTTCATGTTGACAAATTCGCAGTCCGCCCAGCTGTTTACAAAAAACAGTGTATACGGCCGGCGCCCCCCCATGACAAGAACAAATCCTTAATGACACGCAAAAAATCCTTAGTTACAAGCAGGTGCTTGTAAGTAAGGATTCCTTAATGACAAGCAAAAATCCTTAGTTACAAGCGGGTGCTTGTAATTAAGGATTGTTTGTTGACCAGCAAAAGTCCTGAATGAGCACGTGAAAATCCTTGATTGAAATTAAGGATTCTTGACAAGCACAAATGCTTAATGACACAAGAATCCTTAATTACAAGCAGGTGCTTGTAATTAAGGATGTTTGACCAAAAAACAACCTTAATGACAAGCAAAAATCCTTAATGACAAGCAACAACCCTCAATTACAAGCAGGTGCTTGAAATTAAGGATGTTTGACAAGCAAAAATCTGTACTGACAAGCAACAAACCCTTAATTACAGGCAGGTGCTTGTAATTGAGGATTTTGACCAGCAAGAATCCTTAATGGCAAGCAACAAACCCTTAATTACAAGCAGGTGCTTGTAATTAAGGATTGTTGACCACCAAAAATCCTTAATGACAAGCAACAATCCTTAATTACAAGCAGGTGCTTGTAATTAAGGATTTTTGACCAGCAACAATCCTTAATGACAAGCAACAAATCCTTGATTACAAGCACCCGCTTGTGATTAAAGATTTTTGACCAGCAAAAATCCTTAATGACACGCACAAATCCTTAATTACAAGCAGGTGCTTGTAATTAAGGATTGTTGACCACCAAAAATCCTTAATGACAAGCAAACATCCTTAATTGCAAGCAGGTGCTTGTAATTAAGGATTTTTGACCAGCACACATCCTTAATGACAAGCAAAAAATACAAGGGTTTTTGGCCTTTGCGCCCCCCACTTCTCAAGGTGCGTCCGCAAATACTTCCTTAGTGTCAGCCAGCCGAACCAATTTCAATCTCTAGGCCATGGACGCTAGCCCTGCGCACTGGTAAAGCAGTTTGCGCGAGGAAAACACGAATCCGATAGGCAAGAAACCGTAGTTACAGGAAGAATCCAGATTTTCGAAGAAAAATCCTGATTTGCAAGCAAAAATCTTTATTCGGAAGCAAAACTCCTTTTTCGCAGAAAAACCTTTAATAACAAGCACAATTCCTTAATGACAAGCAACAATCCTTAATTACAAGCAAAAATCCTTAATTACAAGCAGGTGCTTGTAATTAAGTTTTTTTGCTTTTGTGTCCCCCACCTTTCAGACAAAAAAACATGAAAATCCTGGTTTTGGACCGAAAACTGGGGGACAGAATTAAGGTTTTTTGCTTGTCATTAAGGATTTTTGCTGGTCAAAAATCCTTGATTACAAGCACCTGCTTGTAATTAAGGATGTTTGCTTGTCATGAAGGATTTTTGATGGTCAAAAATCCTTAATTACAAGCACCTGCTTGTAATTAAGGATGTTTGCTTGCCATTAAGGATTTTTGCTGGTCAACAATCCTTAATTACAAGCACCTGCTTGTATTTAAGGATTTGTTGCTTGTCGTCAAGGATTGTTGCTGGTCAAAAATACTTAATTACAAGCACCTGCGTGTAATTAAGGGTTTTTGCTTGTCATTAGAGTTTTTGCTGGTCAAAAATCCTTAAATACAAGCACCTGCTTGTAATTAAGGATTTGTTGCTTGTCATTAAGGAGTTTTGGTGGTCAAGAATCCTTAATTACAAGCACCTGCTTGTAATTAAGGATATTTCCGTGTCAGTGAGGAATTTTGCTGGTCAAAAATGCTTCATTACAAGCACCTGCTTGTAATTAAGTTGCTTGTCATTCAGGATTTTGCTGGTCAACAATCCTTAATTACAAGCACCCGCTTGTAATTAAGGATTTTTGCTTGTCATTAAGGACTGTTGCTTGTCATTAAGGATTTTTGCTGGTCAACAATCCTTAATTACACGCACCTGCATGTAATTAAGGGTTTTTGCTTGTCATTAAGGGTTTTTGCTGGTTAAAAATTCTTAATTACAAGCACCTGCTGGAGATTAAGGATTTGTTGCTTGTCATTAAGGATTTTGCTTGTCAAAAGTCCGGATTTTTGCTTGTCATTAAGGATCTGTTTCTTTTCCAAAATCCTTATCTACAAGCACCTGCTTGTAATTAAGGATGTGTGCTTGTCATTAAGGATTTTTGCTGGTCAATAATTAAAGGACCGGATAACCCCACATGCTATGTTTTTCCCAAGGATGTGAGTTCAAATGTCCACACACATGTACCGTGCGCAAGTGGTTGTGCTGCAAGCTTGTGGCAGGGCTCATGAACATCGCGGAGACAACTAGCATGCGTTCTGTCACCTCATCCCGCAAACAACTGCGCGAACCTTTTTTTGCCTTTCTTGCTGCGCTGACCTTGGCTCGGGCGCAGCTCATGCCACACTGACTGTCAGTCCCGGCAGCAATGCTTCGTGCGGACGCGTCGCGTCTGTTTTTCGCCAGCTGCGTAATGACGACACTGAACAAGCTCGGTAAACTTCTCAATCCGAGTTGCGTGGCTCAAACTGAAGAATCTCGATGCGTGGCTCGACATGCTATTTGCAGCAGCTAACGGCCAACATATTGCTTCAAGGTTAGCTACTGGTTTTGCCAAGCAGAGCCACGCTTCAAAGGATTCGGACAACATTTCGCTGTGATAGCTGCGTCATGCTTCTCATTCCGAGTCGCGCGGCGCCCAAAAATGCAATCACAGCAGCTAGTGTCGAACATTGTTTCATGCCTGCTCTAGCACTGGTCTTGCCAAGCAGAGCTCGTCTTAAAAGGGGTTGGCATGCTGTCTCGCAGCGTGCGCACTCGCTTACCGGGAGTCCACTCACTGGCATAGCTCAGAGCAGCAGCCGCCGTCTGCTTGGAGATGATGTGAGAGTAGTACGCGTTGACAGCCAGCACTACGCTGTAGCGAGTTACCGAAAGCTGCTGCCAAACCACCGCTGGCGCTGCCATGAAACACTTCGGCCCGCTCAAATATACAAGCTGCATGCTCTCACGCCAAAAGCACCGAGCACAAAACGCACAGCCGACACGCCCCCGTGGGCAGGACTGCGCGGACGCTTCCCCGTCAAGAGCAGACCGCCGCAGAAACTCGGCGTAGTTGCTAACATAGTGTCGCACCTGAGTGGGTCCAAGTATAACAAGACGCAAAGGCAAAGGCGAGAAACCCCATCTATCAACAAAACTGTGAAAAAACAAACGTCCAACGGCAACGCTCTCAAGAAAGAACATATCGCAGCCCAAATGCCTCCGAGCCCGCAACGACATGCGGACACAAAGACTCCATGCGCAGAAACGCATTCCGATAGCTCTGCAGCCCTCCGTGCATTTCGTCGATGTGGGCCATGAGCTCTTCGCGCACTCGAAATGCCACACCATCACAGAGAAGACAGGGCTGCTCGGCAATTTGAACCGGACGTTGGGGCCACACCCTCAGCGTCTCCTTCTCCTGGCGTGGACGAAGGCGAGCACGATGCTGGAAGCGCTTGAATGGATTATCGACGTCGTTGGCTGCGTCGGCTCGTCCACCATCCAGATTGCCGCACCGCGCGGCGGCAGAAAATACCGCCGTCTGCCGACGAGTCGCTTCGCGACCACGGCGAATGTCTTCGCGCTTAGCCTCCAGCCGCCTCCGCTTCTGCTCCTGGTGTCCGCCAGCTTCTCTCTCGGAAGTCCTCTTCTGCCGCCGGCCAGACCTCTTCTGCAGCTGGCCAGACCTCTTCTGCTGCCGGCCAGACCTCTTCTGCAGCTGGCCAGACCTCTTCTGCTGCCGGACCTCTTCTGCTGCCGGCCAGACCTCTTCTGCTGCCGGCCAGACCTCTTCTGCTGCCGGCCACGCCGCTTACGGGTGTCTCGCTTGCGACCGCCCGCTGCTGCGCTAGACCCCCGCGGCTCTCCATTTCGGATTGCGCGCGTCAGTCTAACGCTGCTGGCGAACTTACCCAAGCGAGCGCCCACACCTGGAGGACTTGCTGATGCCTGCGCCAGCCTATCTTGCTGCGCGTGGGCCGGAACGCAGGGATGCAGCGGCTGCGTCGCTGCTTTGGCTAAAGCTTCTGGCAGCCGGAGCCACAAAGCATTGGGAGCAGGGCTTGACCGCCTTGGGCAAGATCTCGTGCTCTTGGCTCGCAGCCGCACCACCTTCTCCAAGAAAACCAAACAAGCTTCAGAAGGCAGATCACCCGGAGCAACTTCAGATACGACCGCATCGTTCAGGCAGTACCACTTGTGCCCATGCACCAGGTAAGCCACGTAGTGGTCATTCCCATGCCAAACGAATCCAGTCACTGCATACTGCGCCTGCAACCCAGACACCAAAGCAACACAGAAAGCTTCACCAGCAAGACTATGAACAAATGAAACCAAGCTCAACCTCTCTCACAGACACACAGCAGTAAGAAACCCAACACACGCGCACTGATAAAATGACACACAAAAACACAAAATCACCGAAATGCACGCGCGCACAAACGCGCAAGCAGGTTGGCGAGCGTATGCACACGCGCACACACGCGCGCAAGAACAAATAAGCTGCCTTGCCCGGAAAACGTACGCTCACATCGTTCCAGTTCAAGACATCGCCGGGACTTTGCTGCACTCGGAGAATCAGCGCAGACGCGGATGGCCAAGAGTCATCCACAAAGTGCGCTCGCATGAGCTCGCCGATAGTCGTCCCATTTCTTCCAAGCTGGCCGGGAAAACCACTCAACACGTGGATGCCATCCATGTGAGGATAGCTGCCTAGCAGCGTCTAAACTGCAAAAGCAACAAAGCGTGGATAAACAGAATGGGTTCCTGCAATTGACAACAAAACCTTTTTGCACTAGCACGCCCCGCCTTGGCGCTCGTCAGGCTCCATAAACAGTCCCGGGCGCAGCAAACAGGAGTTGAGCAGCAAACTGCAGCACTCCAGTACATCGGCAGACTCGCCCGGCTGAAAGGCAGCGCAGTCAGTGAGAAACAGCTGGTGCAACAAGGCTGCAGGGGAAACGTAATCCCAGTGTCCGTTCTCTCCTGAAAGCTGCAAAAAAAGACGCTGCATGCACGAAGCCAAAGGGCCTTTGGCCGGCGACTGCCTTGAAACATCTTCACGCAAAGGGCCGCAGCTGTAAAAGCATTGCACTACTGCATTCAAATAGCAGCTATTGCCCAAGTTCCGCAGACCTACGTACTCTTGGCCGCTGGCCAAGCCGGAGGTGTGCCTTGGGCGACTGCCGTAGTCCAGGCGCCAGTGAATGCCAAGACCACGCAGCCATTCAGCATCTGACTGCAGGGCCAAAGCTTCCGTGGCAAAGTGCTCCCGCAGCAATGCTTTCGTAGCGTCCAAGACCCTAGCGAAGCCAGGACTGCTCTCCAGCCTGCGTGCTCGAGTTGCCAGAGCGTTGGCGGCAGGCGTGCCCCGAGCAAAGCCATCGCAGTGCCCTTGCCGCAACCACTGACTAAAGCAGTCCAGCACAGTCCGCAACATGGAGTCGACCATCTTGCTGTCGTGCCCAGCAGACAAAGCGGTGGGATCCACTCCCACAACGTCCTTCTCCGAGTTGGCCGCATCTCTCAATGCTTTCCCCGCCGCCGCAAGGGCAGACAAACCTTCTTGGGCAACGTCCTGCAAGTGCGCCAAGTCGAGCTCAGCCTCTCTCACCAATGCTCGACATGGCCCTCGCACTCGTGAGCCAGCTTTGCACACGCACGCTCGCCATGCGCCTTTGTGGCGTTCGATCGGCATCTTTGGCCAAGCGAACACGTCTCACACAACGATTCTGCCATGCGATCGAACTGCTCAACATTCTTCTGCAAACTTCTGACAACACTTCTGCAATCTTCTGCCAACTTCTGACAAAACTTCTGCAAAATATAAGTTCGTGACCCTGGACACAAAGCTTCTGCGAGCCCAATCTCAACATCCAACAGCTTGCCTCACAATGCACCCTGCCTCATGTACTCACAGCTCTGCACTTACACAAGCCTTGTAGACGACCCTTTAGACATCCGAGAAGTGTGAGTGAGTGTGAATATGAATGCGAGCGAATGAGTAACAAAATGCTGCCCCTGCCACACAAACACACACCCAGATGCACAGAATGCTGCGCCTGCCACGACTTCGGCAATGGCATCTCCACACCCAGACAGATGCACAAAATGCAGCGCCTGCCACGACTTCGGCAACGGCATCGCCAAAGTGCTGCGCCTTGCCACGATTTCGCACGCCCCCCGCCGGCTCGCGCGCGACAACATCCTGTCCCTCTAGACAGCTGCCGAATGCGACCCCTGCCACACAAACACACACCCAGATGCACAGAATGCTGCGCCTGCCACGACTTCGGCAACGGCATCGCCAAAGTGCTGCGCCTGCCACGATTTCGCACGCCCCCCCCCCGCGCTCGCGCCAACATCCTGTCGCCTGGCACACAAACACACACCCACATGCACAGAATGCTGCGCCTGCCACGACTTCGGCAACGGCATCGCCAAAGTGCTGCGCCTGCCACGATTTCGCACGCCCCCCGCCGCGCGCGCGACAACATCCTGTCCCTCTAGACAGCTGCCGAATGCGACCCCTGCCACACAAACACACACCCAGATGCACAGAATGCTGCGCCTGCCACGACTTCGGCAACGGCATCGCGTGCTGCGCCTGCCACGATTTCGCAACGGCATCGCCAAAGTGCTGCGCCTGCCACGATTTCGCACGCCCCCCGCCGCGCGCGCGACAACATCCTGTCCCTCTAGACAGCTGCCGAATGCGACCCCTGCCACACAAACACACACCCAGATGCACAGAATGCTGCGCCTGCCACGACTTCGGCAACGGCATCGCCAAAGTGCTGCGCCTGCCACGATTTCGCAACGGCATCGCCAAAGTGCTGCGCCTGCCACGATTTCGCACGCCCCCCGCCGCGCGCGCGACAACATCCTGTCCCTCTAGACAGCTGCCGAATGCGACCCCTGCCACACAAACACACACCCAGATGCACAGAATGCTGCGCCTGCCACGACTTCGGCAACGGCATCGCCAAAGTGCTGCGCCTGCCACGATTTCGCAACGGCATCGCCAAAGTGCTGCGCCTGCCACGATTTCGCACGCCCCCCGCCGCGCGCGCGACAACATCCTGTCCCTCTAGACAGCTGCCGAATGCGACCCCTGCCACACAAACACACACACACAGATGCACAGAATGCTGCGCCCTGCCACGACTTCGGCAACGGCATCGCCAAAGTGCTGCGCCTGCCACGATTTCGCACGCCCCCCCCGCCGCGCTCGCGCCAACATCCTGTCCCCTGGCACACAAACACACACCCAGATGCACAGAATGCTGCGCCTGCCACGACTTCGGCAACGGCATCGCCAAAGTGCTGCGCCTGCCACGATTTCGCACGCCCCCCGCCGCGCGCGCGACAACATCCTGTCCCTCTAGACAGCTGCCGAATGCGACCCCTGCCACACAAACACACACCCAGATGCACAGAATGCTGCGCCTGCCACGACTTCGGCAACGGCATCGCCAAAGTGCTGCGCCTGCCACGATTTCGCAACGGCATCGCCAAAGTGCTGCGCCTGCCACGATTTCGCACACCCCCCGCCGCGCGCGCGACAACATCCTGTCCCTCTAGACAGCTGCCGAATGCGACCCCTGCCACACAAACACACACCCAGATGCACAGAATGCTGCGCCTGCCACGACTTCGGCAACGGCATCGCCAAAGTGCTGCGCCTGCCACGATTTCGCAACGGCATCGCCAAAGTGCTGCGCCTGCCACGATTTCGCACGCCCCCCGCCGCGCGCGCGACAACATCCTGTCCCTCTAGACAGCTGCCGAATGCGACCCCTGCCACACAAACACACACCCAGATGCACAGAATGCTGCGCCTGCCACGACTTCGGCAACGGCATCGCCAAAGTGCTGCGCCTGCCACGATTTCGCAACGGCATCGCCAAAGTGCTGCGCCTGCCACGATTTCGCACGCCCCCGCCGCGCGCGCGACAACATCCTGTCCCTCTAGACAGCTGCCGAATGCGACCCCTGCCACACAAACACACACCCAGATGCACAGAATGCTGCGCCTGCCACGACTTCGGCAACGGCATCGCCAAAGTGCTGCGCCTGCCACGATTTCGCAACGGCATCGCCAAAGTGCTGCGCCTGCCACCATTTCGCACACCCCCCGCCGCGCGCGCGACAACATCCTGTCCCTCTAGACAGCTGCCGAATGCGACCCCTGCCACACAAACACACACCCAGATGCACAGAATGCTGCGCCTGCCACGACTTCGGCAACGGCATCGCCAAAGTGCTGCGCCTGCCACGATTTCGCAACGGCATCGCCAAAGTGCTGCGCCTGCCACGATTTCGCACGCCCCCCGCCGCGCGCGCGACAACATCCTGTCCCTCTAGACAGCTGCCGAATGCGACCCCTGCCACACAAACACACACCCAGATGCACAGAATGCTGCGCCTGCCACGACTTCGGCAACGGCATCGCCAAAGTGCTGCGCCTGCCACGATTTGCACGCACACGCCCACGATTTGCCGCCGCGCGACAACATCCTGTCCCTAGAGCCAGGAGGATGAGTGAGTGAGTGAGCGGGTGAATGAGAGTGAGTGAATGAGAGTGAGTGAGTGTGTGGTGGAGGTGAGAGTGGGAGAGAGTGTGAGTGAGTGAGAGTGAGGAGTGAGTGTGGGTGAGTGTGGGAGTGAGTGAGGTGAGTGGGGTGTGTGTGGTGCGTGAGTGTGAGTGAGTGAGTGATTGAGGAGTGTGAGTGAGTGAGTGAGGAGTGAGTGTGAGTTGAGTGAGTGAGAGTGAGTGAGTGAGTGAGACGGAGACGAGCGGGAGGAGGAGGAGGAGGAGACGCGGCGCGCGGACGACGAGCGGAAAAAGTAAGAACCCCACGCAAAGATGTGGGGAAAAACGCTCCTTGAAAATAAGGAATTCATTGCGGACGTGAGAACATGTTTTTTTTGAAGGGGGTGGGGCGGGGGGGGGGGGGGACGCCGGCCGTATACATTGTGTTTTGTAAACTGGGCTGCGGGCGGGGGGGGGGGTGGAGAGTGAAGCACGGATTGATGGGTTGCTGGAAGTCCCTGGTTATGCTTTCATTTGGGCATCGCTCGCGGAATGTCTCAATGCAAGGGCGCAGCAAACGTACCGGAGTTTCGCTTTTAGATGTGTCTGATGCCTGAGTCACCCTAAGCCAACAACGACTGACTGCTTTCATTTGGGCATTGCTAGCGGAATTTCTCAGTGCAAGCGCGCAGCAAACGTACCGGAGTTTCGTTTGCTGCGAAAAGTCTGATGCCTGAGTCATCCTAATCCAACAACGACTGCTTTCATTTAAGCATCGCTAGCGCTATTCTCAGAAATTGCAGGCTCACAACCAATGACTGAATTGCAAAGCCGGGGTGTCCCCCAAGTTTGCGTTTTGAGCAAGCAATACCGATTCCAACTGGTGATTGAACTGTTCAAAGCTGATCGCCTATGGAGCATTGGGTCATCTGTTCTACTGAAACCAAATTGCAGGCTAACGACCAATGACTGAATATGTGCTCCACCGATGCCACATTGCAGAGCATGGGGTGTCCCCTAAGTTTGCGTTTTGAGAAAAACCATGTCTGATCCCAACTGGTGCCTGAACGGCCCAGAGCAGCGATAAACATGGGTTCAAAAGCCTTGATTACAAACAACAACCTTGAAACACCTGGGATTGTGTCCCTGGGGCACCCCCTAAGTTTGAGTTTCGATGAAACAACTATTAACAGGGGCCCTCCAATTCATACATATGTCTAAACAGACTAGGGTTGCAAAAACACCGGACACCACAAACCTTATTCTCAACCCCCCCTCCTTATTCACAGGGTTTATGCAATTTGCCACCAAAGGCCAACTGACTTTCACTATCAAATCAAACACCGTACCCTCACACCCAATCTCTTGCATGCGGCTTGGCACAGGCCCATGCATTTGGACAATGGCCTCTTGGGCAGCAGGTCCCTCTTCTCCGCCACACCACAGCAAAAGCCGACCAGGTCGAAGGTCCCGGAGTTGTAGACTCCAGGCATCTCTGCAGTCTTGGCCTGAAAGGCACCCACCCAAACATGGAAAAGTACACACCCCTTCTCATAAAAAAAGAAAAGAACAATTCAAAGCAGTCTGTGCTCGGCTGGTGCGGCAGGTGCCACTCTGGCCGCACACCTCCCTCTCCCTGGCCTCCATGTAGGCGCAGGCCGCCTCCTTGCAGCCCTCCGCCACTCCCTGGTTCATCTCCAGCGCCTTTCAACCGCCAAACGAAATGAGCAGGGGACTGCTTGCCATGGAAATAACGGGTTGAAAAGTTGAAGTTGTGCTCCTCCGTCTTGCAACCAGCCGTTGCGAGTGAACATCTGTGGCTGGGGGCCTGGTTCGGCCACCAATTGGGGGAAACACACCTGCGATTCCTGAGGCAACATTTTAAACAGACCAACTAGGACCAAACATTGACATATCATATAGATTCGCAACTTGCACATTTGCAACACACACGCATACCGAACACAAAACCCGCACACACACACACACACATACAGCATACACCACACACCACACACCACACAAATAAAAGTTGAAAGAAAGAAAGAAAGAAAGAAAGAAAGAAAGAGAGAAAAAAGAAAATAAAAGAAAGAAATAAAAGAAAAGAAAGAAATAAATAACGACAAAAGCAAACAACATAACAACACACACACACACACTCAGCACAACACGCACAACATACAACACACATCGCAAACTCAACACACACACACACACACACATGACCACACACACAACACACGCACACAACACACACACACACACTACACACAAAAACACACGCACACACACAACACCACACACACACACACACGCAACACACACACACACAACACACGCAACACACACACACAGACACAACACACACACACACACACACCACCCCACGCCACAACACAACCCGACATGACACGACACAGCTCACACCAAAACACACACAGCAAGATACGCACCGAGACACGCACACCAATAAACACCGCACAAACAAACAAGCACCCCAACACACAAACACATACACACCAGCACACAAACACCACTATACACAGCAACGCATGCACACAAACCAACACACACACAAAAAAACCACCAACACACGCACTAACACACAACAACAAGTTACATTCCATACGCAACAACATAGGAACACCCAACCCAAAGTAACAATAACAGAAACAACCACCCACGAAACTAACAAGATCTAACAAGCAAGCAAATAAATAGCTATTTTATAAGCGGACAACACGTACAACACTAGGCACAAGCGCGAATCTGAACGTGTGCCTGGTGGGAGTCCAGTTTGGCGCAAGAGTGGTGGCTGGCAAAGGTCACCGGCTCTGCCCCTCGCGCTGCCACATCGTTGGCACAGAGCGCCAACAAGTCCGTGCCGATGCTCCGGAACTGGCCCATGGCACTGGCCACCTGTCGAATAGATCTGACACAAGGTCAAAGGACTTTCTTGCGAGTTGAGTCGGCGAATTGGACGCGGTCAAAAAGTGCTTTCCCCGCTGCCTGAATTAGGTCAACTAGGACAACTCATGGATACTTGGCAAAGCTGCTACCTACAAGGTGGCACCTTGCCAAACAGCGTCCACTGATGTCCGGGGATTTTTTTCTCATGTTTCATGCATGCCATATGGGGCTGAATGGCCTTGAGCTTGGTGCCGATGCCGTTGGTGCTGCTGACGACACCAGGGGACTTGTAGGACAAGGTGTTGATGTCGAAGTGACTGCCCTCGTCCCCTGCTGAGAGTTCACACCCCGCGCGCTGCGTGCGGAGCATCAGGTTCCTTGGCGCTTGAAACCCATGCCATGCCCAGGAAATCAGAAAGCAGCTATCATGCAAGACCCATTTAATTATTAATCCATTTATTTATTAAACAAAAAAAACATTCCTAGTCCTTCTATTGGTGCAACTGGAATCACAGAGCTTATTCCCATCAGCTGCCCTACCCCGAAACGAAAATGGCCGAGGCTCTTGGTGCTTGCGCCGATGGCCTCATCCATCTCTATGTCCACCCCGGCGTCCAGGTACGTTGCGCTGCTCTTCCTGTCGGGCACCACATGGCGGCCCCCCATGGTGGCCAGCTCCCCCCCGCTGCGAATGCGCGGCCGGGGGATGGCAATGGCGGAGCTGCCGATGTCTTTGCGGTAAAAGCTGTCCTGCGCTTTGCGTCAAATAGAAGCCAATTCTGGGCGTGGGATTGGGGGGTGAAGCTGGCAACCACGTGCTCCCACATGTCAAGGCTCACATTGCTGGGCAAAACGGCATCAAGCCGCACGTTTCCAGTTTTCGTTGCAATCAGTTTCGAAGCTCTTTTTCCGACTTCTCAAAGTCACGGCACGTGCTCAAACCTGCCCAAAGGAGGCGACCCGCCGCCGTTTGCCCAGCATCACAGTTTCCGGATCCATTGCGGCCCAACCCTTCTTTTGGCATACATGATTGGCCCACTTCATGGCTTAAAACCCACCTCCTTGTAGTTTTTCCCCTTCCACATGGTTGACCCACTTTCCCCCTTCCGGAAAACGCGTTTTCTCCGGGACCTGGCTCTTTGAATGAACCCGGCCCATCCAATCCCAACGTCCTGAAAGCGGATGGACCGCACCGCCACGTAGGCGCGCTCCCGGGCCTCGGAGATGCCCCCGTGGGCCACCGCGGTGACCGCCAGCACGCGGCCGCCCGAGGTGACCACCGAGGTGGGCTTCATGACGCCCCGGGTCCTCAGTCTTCTGCAAAATGTGCTATACCCCCTACTCCAAATTCCCTCTTTTCTCAGTGGCCCTCTACTAAAAAAGGTATTTACCATGGAAAACCAGGTTTTCCTAAAAATACCCTGACAAAAGCGGGTATTTTGAGTAGAGTTCCAAAATCTGAAGCAAGCAAAACTCGAGAGGTTGATTCGCCAGTCTCTTCACCCACCTTTCTCTGAATATTGGCCAAATTGAAGAGAAGGATCCCGACGAGAATCTGCAAATTTTGCTAGAGTTCCAAAACCTGAATGAAGGAATCCCAAAAAACCTTTAAACATCATGGTGAGCTCATTGTGCCTCCGGCCCTCAGTCACTGATGGCAATCATCCCATGGCTATGAATTTTGAGAAGGAACCACCTCAAAAGTGACTGACATGAACGGCCCCCCCAAATGGTGTCCAAAGGGTCCCCCACTCAAAATTCACACCCAAATTGATATAGCTTGCATTAAACCATTAAGCACAAGTCACCATTGAGTGCAGCCCATCTCCTCCATGTCTTGAAGCACGCTCTTTTTGATCCAAAAGCTGTTCTTCCACTCACACAGGATCACACAATCTTCCAAATGCGCTTTGTTCATATGTCTCCCAGTATCGATTGGAGCCAAACCTTGTGATGATTTCCTCGAGGAGTTCATCTTTTCTGTGGCCCGACCGCACCCAATGAATGCAACATTAGATCGCTTTGAGCCGGTCGCAGGTTAGTGAGCTGGAAAGTAAACACACATCATGCACATCGTTTTCCAGGACTGCACATGTACGCGAATGACAGGCTATAACGCGCTGTTTGTCGTTTGGGAAAACTTCGAGTGATCCTTACTAACCAGCTGTTTAAGAATTGGCTTGTGTTGGTGAGGGTGGTGTGAGCGTATTTTTGAGGGGGACATTTGGATTGCCCACAATCGGAACTATGCTGGAAGGGTGACAAACAAGTACGAGCACCCACACAAGAGGCAAAATCATGGAGCGGAATCCGCATCGTTCAGGGCGTCCAAACTGTTGCGGGTTTCCACAAACATCCAAACATAAGCGGACCTCCCCCCTCTCTAAACAAAAAACACGGGTTGATGCTATATTTAGCTTCCCTCCACCAAGTTCATCAACGGGGGTCCCCCAATTCCAGAACATCTCCAAGGGCAAGGCGCATGGTGCGGTGGTGCAGCATGCGCTGCAAAGCCGCAGCTCCGGCAGTGGTGGTCAGCGTCAGGGAGATCCCGGAGTTATCCACCGGCTTGGTGCCAGCGTGGAAAACCGTCACCCCCGGCACGATTGCCTCGAAAGGTCAAGCGAAAAATGGCGCTTTTTGGGCAACAGGTTAATATGGAAGACAGAAAGGTGAACAGGTGAAAAGGTTGGCCTTGGGCAAGCGAGCAACAGCCCGCTCCAGGCCCGAGATAAGGTGACCCTTCTCGTAAGACCCTGGGTAACCGCCGCTCGCCATGACGACTGTGACTGCGCAAGAGTCCTCCGAGACTTGGAACGCCTTGTCGGGATTCAGCTCGCCCTTGGCGCAGGAGCTGAGCAGATGGTAGAAGTCACAGTCGATGAGCGGCAACACCACCTGGGTTTCGGGATCGCCAAAGCGGCAGTTGAACTCGATGACTTTGGGCCCGTTCTGAGTAATCATCAAGCCGGCAAAGAGGCAGCCGATAAATGGCTTGCCCTCTGCCCGGAGGCCGTTGATCGTTGGAACGAGGATCTCCTTCCTGATCTGCTCCAACATCTCCTCCTTCACAACCGGCGTAGGCGCGAAGGCACCCATGCCACCTGTGTTGGGACCCTGATCTCCATCAAAGGCTCTCTTGTGGTCCTGACACGGAAGGCAAGCGCCTTTGTTTGCCTTGGTAGATCATGCTGCCGTTCTGCTTTCCTGTTCTTTTCTTTTTTTTTGCGGGGGGGGGGGGGGGGGGGGGCGGCGTAGGCTTGGTCATGTGTGGTTTTGGGCCGACTCAGGATGGCCCGGGTTTAGGTGTATTAAGATCGAGCGATGGCTGATATCCCATTTATATCATATCTTGAGTTTCTTCATTGAATTTGATTTTTTTACAGCCACCAACACTTCACACACTTCACACACTTCACACACGGATCGTCCATCAGACTTGGAACGCCAAATCACACATCAAAAAAGTGGTCTCCTGCCGATGTGCGTTTCTAGCCAAACAAATGTTCCGCGTTTTCTCCACATCGCCTAGAAATCTTCCGCCTCCCTTGCCCCTGGGCCGCAAACAGCGGAATGGAACACTTATGTTTTTTTTTAAGCATTCGGAGAATGGCTGAAAATCATGTCAGAATCCAGGTGGTTCCGGATCAGGAGCCCTTATCTGCAGTGGGGCGCAAGGGGAAAGCGAGAAACCACTACCACCTGGCACCCCTGGTTGATTGATTTTGACCTCCCGCCAGATTTTGGGGCAGCGAATGACCCCATGGTCCTGGGCTGGGGGCAGCACTGCAATGCGGTGCCCGTCGCAAACCGCCAGCACGGAGCACTCGGGGCCGAAGATCCGCTCCTGACCAGTGAGCCAGTGGGCCTCTGTGTGGTTTCCCTTGAAAACCTCAGTCCAACTTTGGATGCCTGTTAAGTTTCCCTTCGGAACCTTAGAGTACCCACTGCCACAAGAGAGGGTACAGTGGTTCACCAACGAACATGTTGAGTGCACAGGCACCCTTTTCAAGATGGTCTGGCAAAAGGGGCCTTCGATGTTGCTTGGTCCCAACTCCCGAACACTGGAGACCCTGTTTTTGGGGAGTGTGAACCGCCGGGCGAGTCGCAATTGTTCATTACTCTCTTGGTTGGCAACCGAAGAGTCCTTTTAGAGCAAGGGCAAGAAAAGCAACATCCACTCTCAGCGTCTCAGTATTTATCCGCCCACTGACAACCGCCCCACCTTTGAGGAGCGGGTGGGTTTCATGAATGACAGGGAGACCTCCTCTGCAAATGACTGGCAAGCGTGTGGCAGTGGATATAAAAGGAATTTAAACGGGTTTGGTCAAAATATCGTGATACCAATTGCCAGGGGCAAACCGTCTTTAAACTGAACAAGGTGTTGTGACAATGGCCCAGTTGGTACTTCTCAAAGAAGGTCTTGTTTGCCAGAATCATGTGACAACATGGTCAGGTCACGTGAAGAACAGTTTTGCGCGCATTTGAGTCCACTATCACCCTGGCTACGGCTCGCTTATCTCGGCCCCCCTGGCCATGGACCCTGCCTCGATGACCACCTCCGTACCTGCTGCACCGAAGACTTGCTTCTCCATGCAGTCGCGCACCGCCTGAAAATAAGCACACAGCACCCAGACCCCAGCCGATGACTCTTGACAAGTCAATTCACGTAACTTGTACGAAAGGAATGGTGGCTTTCCTCAGGGAGAACCGATGAACATGTTACAGGCAATTCTGCACCCCGCTGCTTGGCGTGGCCGTCTCATATTGGCGCAATGTTTGCTGCAAACCCACCAGCTTCAGGGCTACAATCAGAATAGCCAAATCCAATTCGCATATTTAGGTTCCGGCACATGGATCCTGGGAGCCTGTAAGAACCTGTTCGGGCTCGCCCGAGGAGAGCTCCAACCTGCAAATTCCCTCTCCCTCCGCTCAGGTTTGGTAACGCGTCGGCGATATTGATGGCCCCTGAATCCGCGCCTGCTTCGCCTCCTCCTTGGATTCCGGCACCACCACGCCTTTGCCAGCCGCCAGGCCGCTCGCCTTGACCACTACATCAAAGGACACCGTGTCGATGTACCTGAGCCAAATGGCCCGTGTCTCGAGAATTGAGGGTGACCGACTCTTGGAAACACATCGGTGCCGTTTGCTCGGCTGCTTTGCTTGGTGCAGAGTTTGATATGCCACGGAGTGAGAAAACAAACAAACAAACAAACAAACAAACAAACACGCAAGCAAGCAAGCAAGCAAGCAAGCAAGCAAGCAAGCAGGCAGGCAGGCAGGCAAGCAAGCCAACCCAACCCAACCCAACCCAACCCAACCCAACCCAACACAACACAACACAGCACAACACAACACAAACAAACATAACCACAACATAGTTCGCGCTCATCTAAAAAAGATTGCTTCTCGGGCACGCTGGAAAACAACTCCACCTTGCTGACTTGTGGGCTTAAGCAGAGGGTACTATCTTCAAGCAATAATGCCACAGAAAACGCAGCAAAGAATACTGCTCTCAAAGAATGCTTACAGGCCTACAGCTTTGAAGATCCAACCAGTCCATATCGCCTTTATGGAATTAGGTAGGGAAGGACTTAAAAGTAGTAGTCTTCACACGCCATAGTCTTCACAGCGCTGCGAGGCGTCCGAGCTCCGAGCGATTTAAATTAATCCGAGGCACTTCAGAGCCGCCTCCAGGCCCCCAGCGCCGTTGGTGCTGAAGGTCTGGTACTCTGCCGTGGGGATCTTGTGCCGCTGCATAAAGTCCTGGCGCCCATTTGCCAGGACGGGACGGGAAGCCAGCTGGCCTCTTGCAAACACCAAACATGGCAACATTTGCTGGACATTACATCCATTGCATGAACTACATGCATCACACACGCTATGTACAGATTACACACACATTGCACGCACTACATACATTGCCTGCAGTCAACGCATGAT
>CAUJNA010003592.1:357123-467123 GCA_963377175.1 Effrenium voratum | reverse complement strand
CCGGAGCCCAGTAGTTCACCCACCACATGTCCATCTTCGGTATGTGGCAAACCATGGTTGGATATGGTTGGTAGGTGCGGGAAACATCAACGCAAACATTCAAGGAACTGTGGATATGACTTGCATGGTCCATGGTTGACATTTGCTGGGGAGGAAAGTTAAACTCACATAAACACATATTGTTTCTTAAACTGAGTTCTTGAGGAACACCTTTTGAAAGGTCTCAGAAGGTCAAGTCTCAGTGAGGCTAGGCTTTACTGGTGACGGTTTGGTGGGTGGAAGGCGCTTTAATTGGCACCAGCTTGTGCAGACCATTGCTGATGCACTGTCCAAATAGCCTTGCTTCGCGTCATGGGGCAGTGGGCTCAATGACCAAAGCCGAAGCAAAACAAGGCCTTGCTTTCGCCTGCTATGACAAAGCACGAGCTAGCATTGAAAAACCAAGAGGCCCCAAGGAAATGGACAACCAGGGTCAAGCACCATATTAGTCTACAGCATCCCAAATTTTCATGATTATGCTGACACCATCCTCGTACCGGATGTCCAAAAAACACAAATTGCCCTCCAATTGCCCCTCCCTGTCGGCCAAGATATGGCTGTGGGTCAAGAATAGGTACCCATTTTGGGAACCCTGGCAAATGGAAACACGGACTCAAACCTGCGGTCCCCCTGCTGGTTTGATTTCGACCCATATTTCCGCGCGCCCGGCCTCAGGGCTCTTGCTCAGCTTCCAGGCCAGCGCATGCTCCCGGCCCCCGCTGCCCAGCACCAGGGTGGGACGCCGGGCCTTCAAGAAGCCTCGAACGACGCTCGCTAGGGGCCCAGGTGGCACATGGCAAACGGGTTTGGACGCATGAAAGACAGACATTAATTGACTGCTGCCAGAATCAAAGCTAAGAAAGACTTGACGTGTTGACTGCTTCATGCTCCGAAGCTATGCACCATGTTGCCCCCTTAAGCATGAACTCATTGGTGTGGACAGGGGGCACTCTATATCGCAAGCACGTCCCAGTCCCGTCATGCGTCAAGAAAAGAGCTCAAAGCTACGTTTGGCCAATGTTTGGGAAGCGCGACATGTACACTTTGCGGGTCTCTTGCCCAAAGCCAAGACTTGCTTCTTTGGCCACCTTGCAGTCGACACTTCAAAGCATCCAGTCTGAAGCCGGTTCCGGCTCAATGATGGCCCGAAATCCACTGAACGGGCCTAAGGCTATTTGGCTCTCGCACCGTGGCATAGATCGACATGCCAAGAAACTCAGAGCTGAGTGAATTCCGTAACAGCGCTGGCTGCTGCCCTCCATCCAAAGAGCAAAGGCGCGGCAGCAAACCTCGGCAGCCAACTCAAGACCCCACCGGCAAAGATGACAAATGGGTTCACTTGTCGGGAGGGAAGACCTCACCGAGCTGACCACTGCTATTCAAGCTCTAAAACAGGGCTCGCCAATGCAGCCAAGTGCAAGAACAAGTTGGCGAGGTTGCCCCGGAGCATCCGGAGTGGACAAATCGAAAGATTAGAACAGCAAAGTGAAAGTTGGAAGATCTCAAATGGAAATTGCTGATCACAGTCCACGATTGTTGTAAGGCCTTTGTGTCAGAACCTGCCCACCCAGCCTCGGCTTTTGCAGGGATCAGTTTTAGGGTCATGAAATACTGCCAGAAGCCAATCTATCTGCTTGCCAGCTAGCTCGGGCGCCGCCCGGAGTCGGGTAGTCGCCGGTGAAGTACCAATCTCCGCTGTGGTCTGGCAGCGCCTTGTGCAAGTCCTGGACGGGCGCAGGGGGAGCCCCCGGACAACTTTAGACTTCTTGGGTGGAAAAATCCAGCCCCACGCGGGAAGGCTACATAAAAGCGAGGGTGTCAGGTTACTCTTTCAATGAAGGATGCCTTGGCTAGAGTCAATCTAGTTTTCCGTTTGGCTGGCTGGCTCGAGTAGGAACAACTGAGCAACGGCTTTCCCATCTTGAATGCGTACCCTCAAGAACCGTCTTACCAGTAGCTGAGGTGGTTTAAAAAGGGTTTAAAGTGAACCTCCTCTTTGATTGCCAAGCAATTCCTGGCGCTCTCTTGCAGAGCTTGCAGTGATGCAAACCACCCACTCCCGAAAGTCTCTGTTTTGCAGGCTTCCTACAACCCTCAAGACACCCATTGTACAACTTCGATACCGATGTGGAAACGCCAGAAAAGCATCACTCCAAATCAGTGGGTGAACTGCATACTCTTGCAACCTGTTGTTCCAAATAGCGGCAGCGAGCATAGTTGATACCTCGTCAGTGTCGTGAGACCATGGCCAATTCGGAAAAACAAACAACTGGGCAAACTTAGGACCAGTATTTAAACGATGACTGAGCGGAAACCTTATAAAGACCAAACACGGCTCAGGTAAGAAGTTTGGAAAAGCAACTGATGTTGAAGGAAACTGCTGAAGGAAACTCCTCGTCGACAAGCCAGCTTGAGGATCAAATAAAAGGAACGAATATGTGGACATCATTTGGATAAAGCATGAAGTACTTTGACTGGGACACATCCATGAAGGAGCGCATCTCTCGCACTGGATGCAGGATGAGCAAGAATGTACTGAAAGTAACTATATACCGTGTCTTGATGAAGGATCTGATGAGGGACAGCTCATTTTTCATGCCCCATATACTGGAATGACTCGCTGCTCCAGGTGAGCTACTGCTGCTTTCCGTGATCAACTCCAGGTCAAAGGCGGACCCCGGACCTTTCTCTTGCCCGCAACTCCCCCCCGCTCCCTATCTATTCGCGGCAGTCGCTCCAAGCGGTCCTCAACGCTCTGGTACAACACCTGGACCTCCGCTTTGCAGTCCACAGGCTTCACGTCCTTCGCGATGCGCAGCGAGATCTCCTCAGGGAACGAAAGGACTCGAGAAGCCGAGCAAGGCTGCAGGGAACGGCTCATGTCAACCATCGGCCTAAAGAACAACAAACATCATTTGCAATGCAACCACCGCATGCTACGGGTGAGACTCTCAAAGCCTGCCCGCCTCAGGGGTGAAGGGCTCGTAAATCCTCTGAACATGGTTCACCATGCGCCCGGCTTGCAAGGGCGTCTTGAGCTCTTCGCGACACGACTTGTAGACCTCATCCACGATGTGCTCCATGCCCCGCTCCTTTGGATCGTTGCAGCCCAAGCTCAAGCTTTCCAGATTGTTGCACCAGCATTCCGACCATACATTGATAAATAAGCTAGTCCCATTACACTAAGGGCAAGCAAAAAGGGAAACATGGGTGAATCAAATGGGCGTAAACCCATGCTTTTTGACTTACCAAACAGACAAGGGGCTACCCCATTGTTGCCGGCAGTGAACATGGCCAGCGAAAGGAATTCACATGCTTTATAGACTTTGCCAGAAGTACGGCCGGACACCCACCAACACTTGTCCACTGCGGGATTCTCACAGATCCTACTGGTTTTGCCATATTCCCACAAAGTGTGGGGGCAGTTTGGCTAGAGGAAGCCATGCCTTTATGGCATAATTACCCCTCTGCAAGCCAGGGGAAAGTCAAACATGGCCTTGGTGTGCCCTCCTCGTTCTCTCTCTCTCTCTCTCTCTCTCTCTCGCTCTCACCCCCTCTCCCTCCGCTTGTAGGATGTTGTTTCACCTGGAGATTGAGAGGGAATGCCAAAAACAGTCCTCCAAAGGGCTCCTTGGCTCCTTGATACGTGTCATTCGTTTGTGTGTGTGTGTGTGTTCAAAGTGGTGCGGGAGAGTCCGGGAGCGTCACCTGCCCTACTCTCGTAAAGTTCTCAGAAGCCCCCGCCAAACAACCAAGTATCTCTGAAAGATTCTTGTTTGGGGGATCGTTCCTTTGTTTAAAAAGGATCCCCCCAAAACACAAAAGTATATCTCACAAATTCTTGTTTGGGGGGTTCGCCTGCTTCAACATAACCGGCGACTTGACTTGCAGTCCGTCGAGTTCGCCCGGGTCCTTCAAGAGTCCGATGGCCGCCTTGAACGCCGCCAGGTCCCCGAGCTTGGCCATGTCGATGCCGTAGACGTCGGGGAAGCGGATCTGGGGGCAGCTGGACACCACCTGGAGCCCAAGCCCAAGCCCAGTCTGGGGACTCTGGATTTCCCCGGGCAACCACAAGAAAGCACCTGTCATGTTTGGAAACCCTGATTGAAATGATTGAACCAGATGCTCCCTGTTTGGACACGGAATACTTTTCAATGTTGCATCCAGCATTCATGACCGCAAGACTAGTTCAAACATAAACTTTGCCAAGACCCGTCTGCCGGTGTGCACTCGCCATGGGCAGAAGTTACCAAAACATCCAAACATCTGCCATTGCCGGAGGAGCTGCGACGATCTGGGTGGGGCCCATCTTGTCCAAGGTCCGCAAAATGGCGTTCTTGAGGGTGTTCCCTCGGACAATGGAGTCGTCCAGTGCCACAATGGCATCCTGCAAAGCAAGTTGGACATAAGGCCTGTATAAGACCATGGTCAACCACCGCTTGAAATTCGTCAAATGATGGCCAAGGAGCTTGGAGAAGGGGGCAGGCTTGATCATCCAAAGCCATAGGCCACTGTCTTTTAACCCATAGCACTTAACACGCTTCTCCCTGCACCAAAGCAAACATGCCCCATATACCTCTGCCAAAGACCAGCAAATCTGTGGTTGCAACCCTCAAATCCAGTTCTGCAAATGTGTGACCTGTGGTTTAAACATTGGAAGGCTTGCTGTGAAAAGATGGGGATGCCACGGAATGCCAGCCACAGATTTCAAAGTCATACGCGATCGAAGCAAAGGCGTCCTGGCCGCGCCGCACCGTGCCATAGTGCACATCGTAAGCATGCATGGTGAGGTGCTCTCGCGAGGAATCTTCTTGGATGAAGGTTCGGATCTTGGCATCCTGCACGCGCAGAAAATTAGCATGGCTCGCCAAAAAACAAACTTCACTTGCCCGTGGCCCGGCCTTGTGAACAACCTTCTCTGTGCGGACCTTGGCACTTAGAAGCTCCTGCAAGCGAGAATGGAGCCTGCAGCCCGAACCCTCATGCTAAACAAACGCCCGACTCAAACGCCATCCAACGATCTGACAAAAGGTACGCCCGCCGAACAGCAAGTCCACCGCAGAAGAATCAGCACGGCCCAACAGTTGCTTGTTGAAAGCCAACAACTTGGTTTGGACAAATGAAACAACTGAGGCTCCCTCCAGCATTTAGCCCAGCCAGGCAAATAATGCAAGGAACAAACACGTGCCCCATGTCCTGCAGCTTCCGGTCGTCCAGTTTCAGTGCGTCCCCATTGGTCTTCAGGCTGGCGAAGATCTCTGCCTTCCATTTCAAGCAAGGAGTTTCAAGTAAAAGGCCCGGATGTTCCAAATGGCCTAGGGGCATGTAGGAGTTTTCTGTTTGGCGTGCCCTGTTACGTCCATGGCTGGCTTCAAGTCATGGGGGCTGGGTGGAGAGAGGGGAAGAAGGAGGGGAGCCCTTAAGCCCTTGCTAAGCCCTTCATGAGGCCTGGGGCTTAAGCATTAAGCCAACAAAAAAACATAACTTTCTCCATTTTCGGGCCGGGAACGGCCCGAAGAGCCCTCGAACCCTCTGCCTTCTGCGCGTCCAGGTGGTCCTGGGCCTGCTTGGCGAGGCCAAGGAAGGCCAGCTCCGAGGTGTTGGGGATGAAGGACAGCACCGTGTTGGCCAAGGACAACTTCTGGGTCTCCAGCAGCTTCATCAAGGGCTTCAGCAGCAAACGCCCCAGCTCCTGGAGGGGAAAAGAAAAAAAACACGGGCCGCTTAAAAAAAAAAAACACAGAGAGTCCGGGAAAAAACATGAGGAGGGCACAAAGGCAGGCTGGCCGGAGAAATCAGGGAGCCATGGGCACATAGATGCACACGGATTTGGTACATTCTCTGGCTAGTAGCAGTCTGGGAACATGCCCCCCGTCTCGCTCACATCCTTTGACACTAGCTGGGGCGTTGCTCGACTAGCAGATCAGCTGTTTGGACAAGCACAATTGGATCCCAAACAAAACAAAACAAGGCATGTGACTATGGCCTATCCATGCCTATCCTAGGGGGCAGAAAAAGAAAGGCTCTGCGTTGCTGTGCCACTGCCGCGCCTCGCGCTCCCGGTAGACCCCCGCATCATTGCCCCGAGAGAAGTAGATCCGTTCGAACGAGCACTGCTTCAGCGGCAGGGGCACCAGAATCTGCTCCAAAGCCCAAGCGCCACTCCTGCGCTAAAACAAAATTGCCAAAGCCCATGATTGACGCTGACTTCTTCAATACCGGTGACGCTCCCCCCCCCCAGTTCTCCATCTTTCCCCCTCTCTCTCTGGCACCCTCGCCCCAGTTGGGAGGGGCAACACTGTTTGCGAACTCGAACTCGAACTCGGAAATTTCCGGGTTCCACTGCCCAAGCGTGAGGTCATCCCACTGCCCAAAAAATATAAGGCTTGCCATGCGAAGAGCCATTGCTTTCGTTTGCAATTGATATCCTTTGCGATGGTATCTGCAAGCCTGATAGCTCCAACATCGGAAGCTTTGGACTCTATGGGGTCTACATCATAAAGCCGAACGCGGGCCTTGAACAATGTGAGTGCTACGTCTTGTTTAGGCAGTTGCTGGAAGTCTTTGCCTGAAAGGCGGCAAATGCTGGCAAATGCTGGATATTCCAGTGGACAACACTGGAACCTGAATCAAACCCGGTGTGGAATTCTCAGGAGGACTCTTTGTAATGACCAGCGTCATGAACAAGCAGGCTCAACAAGCGGCTCCTCTTGATGCAAAGTGCTTGCCCAGGTGGCAGGGGCTTCACCATCTCCTCATTCACATTGAAGATCGTCTGGATTAGGGGGGCCTCGCTGCAAACTGCGATGAATTCATCATCGGCATAATAGAATGCTGGGCGGATACCGCTCGGATCTCGCATCACGAAGGAGTCACCATGTCCCAGCAGGCCTGCGACAAGCATTTGACGGCACCCTCCCCCGATCCTATCCCGACTGAACCTGGTGGATCCCAGAAAGAAACAAAGGCCCGTTTGTTGTCAGTTGAACCAAAGGTGTCAATATCAACACTACGGGTCACTTAGGAAAACTCGAGAACCCCGTGCTGAACAATGGCAGCTGCTTGCATTGCACCCAGCCTGCAATGCAGTATCCGCCGTCCCAAAGGCTGGAGGCCCTTCGCAGGATCCTGGCGATGTTAATGTTCTCCGCGATGAGGCTGAAGCATGTCTGAGGGCTATGCCCAGCTGCGGAGTACTTAACGTAGAGGTCGTTGTTCTCCTTGTCCACAAAGTGCCCGATTTTCTCCAAAAGCATGACCGTGTCGGAGAGCTCCCGGGGATGCTGACCAAGCTGAACCAGGCTGCCAAAGAGGTCCTCGTTGTTGGTGATGTTGAAGTTGCCCGCCAGCATCAGGTTCCGCGTCATCCAATTACTCTCACGAATCACGGGGTGGCATCGATCGATGCTGTTCTCACTGTCTGTGCCATAGCGCACGTGGGCCAGGTATGCCTCCCCACAGAAGGGGATGTTATCCTTTACCCATCGCGGGTCCACCTGGCAGTGCTTCAATGAATAGCTAAGTTGCGCTATTGGACAACGAAAAAAAGGTCTCGTGACAGGTCCCCGCCTGCTCCTTGCCCTCAGGCCCGGTTGGCAGCCGAGCATCCTTAGGGGCCTTTTGCAGCATCGCGGTTGCATGCTTCTCCACCCGGCCGAAGAGGTCCCCGATGGGATCTGCCGCGATGGACTTCTCGCAGTGCATGTACCTGGTGCCCGGCGGCATGTCCAACTTCACGTTGGCCACGCCTGCGCCATCCTGGCCACGGTTGCGCTGCTTCTCCATGAGCAAGTGCATGCGGTTCAGGCCGAAGAAGTGGGTGCCATACTTCTCCAAGTAGTACTCAGGAGGTTTCAAAAGTCGGAGCAGGGCGAAGCCACACTCGTGCCCGATCTCCTCTGCCATGGCAATGGGGTAAGTCGAAATGCTTTCCTCACTATGGAACTCAAAGACTTTGAGCCGCCAGAAGGAGGATCATGATGACGTAGGAAAGAATCACGTATCGCCAAGTGTCTGGCATAGCACAGTTTCAGATTATCCCTCTCTCTCTCTCGCTCGCTCGCTTTCTCCCCCCGCGCGTTGCCTTCCCAAAAGCAATCTATGGGGGCCAAAAGCAAAGCAACCAGCAAAGCAGCAAAACTCTGCGCGCTCAACCGGCCCGCAGCTACGTGGCCAACCTGCAAACCGCAGCGATGCGTCCTGCTCGTCCTTTGCACCATCTCCGTCTGCCACTTCCGGGTCAATCCCGAGGCCCTCGTGCTTGGCCGAGTTCGCGGCACGGTTCAGCTCCTCCTTGGGGCCCAGGCACTTGGAGTCTGAGGCTCTGATGCATGGGGCAGGGAAACAGAAGGGCTTCAGGATTCTTCGTTGGGATGGGAGCTTTCCCATCTGAACGGGGAGGTCGCCCAAAAACGCGCCCAAGGAAACCAAGAAGGGCCTCCCTCTGAGCCTCTCCGTCGAATAGGACATCCAGTACATCAGCCACACCCCACACCCCAAGTATGCCAAAGGCCCTAAGGCTGTCTCCCCGAACCATGTCGGCAAAACTTGTTCAGGCAGGTTTGCCTTTTGCCACCTCCCGCGGGGAAAAACAAACACATCAGCATCTTTTCGCCGGGAGCTAACCCCATGTTCGAGTAGAACCCGCCATGCCGACAAGGAGAACCCGCCATGCCGACAAGGGTCCACTGCCGAAAGCATTTCACCGTGTACTTCCATTGGGTCAACACTCCAATCTGCCACGCAAACCGGACATCTTTGTTTGTCTTTGAGCTTTTGACATAGGTGGCCTTTTTGTAAGAGAAACGGGAAATAGATGGCACTGGTGTAGTGTGGGGTGTTTTTCAATGAACCGCGTAAGGCAACGACGAACGGGTAAACAAGCCAAAATTGACACGGGCTCTCGCCACGTGCTCACACAAGACTGCTAGACGTGGCTGGTTGGGACATCCTTCAACCGGGTCAATCCGTGAGCCTATGTTTCGAGATTGCCTCTCAGCATCTTGCAGCCGGTGCGCTTCTTGCGGGCTCTGCGGGGCTCCTTTTGCCTCATCCTTCCTTTTGCTCGGTGGCTTTACCTGGCTTTTGAGCTGCTTGGCCCGTACACTTCTTTTTTTAACTTGGAGGTCAGGCTGATTCACACAGGTGTTTGGTTTCGGCGTTGGCCTGGGCAGCTTCAATTGCAGCGCTGCCCGCTTCCAGCACACGCAGCGCGACCCCGACAATGAAAAAGAGCCCTGTTTTCAACCATACACTGAGCGTCGTCAGTCGCAACCAGAGCAAGCGGCCTAAGCTGGCCCAGGCGCGGGTTTGAGCTGAGCCCCCCAACTGCTTTACGCGGACCGAATCCAACCTCTTAACGCAATGACCACGTACACTGCTACAAGCGAACCGCAACAATTTGTTGTGGTTCTTTTATGGCCATGGAGATGGCAAGAGAGTAAAGCGAATACCTTGGTCGAAGCGTACACGAACTGCGACGGCAGTCGAACTACATCTGGCCGCAGGTTGTTGCAGCTGAGGCAAGCACGGGCTCGGCCAGCTCGGAGGAAACCACGGGGTGCTCTCATCGAAATGTGCATCGCCAGGCACAACAGCGAACCGAAACAATTTGTTGTGGTTCTGCTAACGTTACGGGCCGCGCAGCGACGAGGCAAGGCGGGCAAGAACCGCTGCGGTTCGGGGATCTCTGGCTTGCAAGTTCCCCTTGCGCACCCCGTATCATGGCGCAGCGACCGCAAGTAGGCAACCTGCAATGTTTCTGCAAGCCAGTGTGGATGCCGGGGCCGGGACGGGACCCAGATCCGGGACCTGGATCGGCGACCTGGGACGGGACCTTCATCCGGGACCCGGATCCGGGACCCGGATCCGGGACCCGGATCCGGGACCCGGGTCCGGATTTGAGCCACCCAGAATGAATCCGGGACGCGGCCCGGGACGGGAAAGATCAGGGACCCGGATCGGGCCACCCGGAATGATTCCGGGACCCGGCCCGGGCGGGACCCAGAACCCGGACCTGGATTTGGGGACCCGGATTCGGGACCACCCGGCGACTCGGAATGAACCCGGGACGGGACCCGAATCTGAACCGCTTTAGAAGCAAAAAGCAGCGGAGGCAGCTACAGCGGGCAATTGTGACTACAAACCCTTATGCTACCGTACCATGCTTCCATTAAACTCAAGGCAGCCTTCAAAAAGCAGTGCCCTGTATTAGTATGAAAGCGCAGACTAAAAAAGACACGGGGCTTTTGAGTCATGTCTCCAAGCGTAAAAGCTCTTCATTCTCGAGGAGGTGGTTTTTCTTGGCGTACAACATGAGCATGGAGAGGTGCTCGAAGTTGGTCCTGCGTGGAAGCTTCTCAAACTTTCAGTTCCACAAAGTTGGAAAACGCGGCCCGCTGAACAGGCGTTGGGACCGGAGCTCAGTTGGCCAAACAACTGAACTAAGCAAAGGACAAGGGTCGCAGCGTCATACCTAATTGGCTCACACTGCTGGCTGATAATATCACGTGCAAGCGGCTAGCTATTGCCCATAACCCATGTTTCCATACTGTACCATCTCATGGCATCCGATGCAATTTCAACATAGGCCCTGGCTGTTGATTGCAAACAAACAAATGCGGCGGTTCTGCAAAGGACAGGCACAACTATTGCCCAAGGCCGCTCTCTTGCGCCTCGCCTGAATTTCATGTTCAGGGCATAAAGCTCGGCAATCTGCTGCTTCACCAGATCCGCTCGTTTCTGCAGATCATCCAGCGGAAGCTGCCCGGCCATGGTGAGAGTCATGCGGCTCTCTGATTGAAGGTTTCTTTGAGGTGGTTTTGGAAAGCCAAGCCGAAATCTACGCACCTTCTTCGCTTCACTTGTCAATTGTCAACGTGGTCTGTCGTGGGATTGTATGACTTCTGAACCTCGAAATGAGTGCCAAAGGGAAAGCTTTTGTCATGGCTGCCAGGGGCTGATGTAAGACCTAAGTCTAAAACCAATGTTAGTTTACAGCTGACCTGTGCGTGCTTCACTTCCTAGCGGAGCTTTGGACATTTGTGCTCTGGCCCTCCTGCTGCAGGTCAGGTGTGTTTGTGTTGAGCTTGGCCGAGTGAATGTTAAGTGGAACTGCCTTGATCCCAAGAGCGACAAGCCGTTGCCGGGCTATCAGTCTTCCATCTGGGCCCAGTTGGACCCCTGCCACAATTGCCAGGGGCGAAGGCCTTTATAAGGTGCTTGGTACAGTTCAAGGCTGACGATCTGGATCCCCGTCAAGTTCAATTGTGGCGGCAACAAATCTGACATAATACGTCAATGCGTCAACTGTCAAGCTGCTAAAGCATCGCAGCTTAGGCTAGGGCACCAGTCTGCCATTGCAACCTTCAACAGCCTCTCCCGCCCGGCTTGCAGCATGGCTGCTCAGCTTTCCCCAAAAGGTACTCCACCACATCTTTGCGGCCCTCCTGCGGCAGTGCCACCATTGGCTCCGGCGTGTGTCAAATGTGAGCAGTTTCATGAATCAGGATTGGCTCCCAAGAACTTGGGCATGGATAAGACTCTTGTCGCCTCACCCTTGCAACTCGGGCTTTTTCTGTCGTTTGAGTGCCATGAATAGCTTCAAGTTCCAGTGACGAGGTACCTACAAGTGACTCCTGCAGGGCATGAAAATGACCACACGCTCCCAACACACGTCCCACCTCCATGCCTGCCGATGGCCAACCGTGGCACCAGGCGTGCGGAGATTAGGCATCTATGGGCAACCGTTGCTTGAAGTTCAGGATGCCCACCCATAGTTGCAACACGTTGCGACTCTGCGTGCAGGATATTGCATCCCTGTTGGCAGTCATTCTGAATAGGAGTTGGGGTGCACAATGCCAACTAAGTAATGAGCAGCCATCACCGCAAGCACACCAAGTTGGGCTTGGACAGTAGCACATCCGAGGCGATGTTCCCGGAGCTTGACTATGTTCGCAGTCCGCCTAAACTTCAATCTTTATCCGGTCATCCGGTGCATCCCTTGCCGCGTCAGGCAACGCGCCTTTGCCGCCAGCAGCAATGGAGTGTTGCCTGAACGGCGGCAAGCCATTCCAGCAAGCAATGCTGATCCGCTTGCCATCGAAGCATGACTTGTGCGACCTTGATGAAGTTGTTTGCCTTATGTTTGCCTTCAAATGGGGAAGGCCCAAAATGAGCTTGCATTTCCCCCTGTAGAAAACATTGAAAAGGAACCCTCAAAGCAAAACACACCCAAATCCAGACTCGCCCAAAGCCTTGGATAAGTCCTATCGCTACATAGCACTGTATGTCAGTGTATCACAAACTCTACATCAGCACTGCTGGAGCACAATGGCTCTGCGGCAAGTCAGAGAGGGATGGTCTCTTTATCGCAGCTGCTTGAATACAATGACTGGCCTTCTGCGTCAGCGGCTTCCACACAGGACGCCTGGCAAGCCATTTCTGTCTCCATGCGGCATCAAGATACCTGTTCGGAAGACGCCAGTCGTCCCAACCCACAGTCAAACATGCATCGGCTTGCTGGACAAGGGGGATGAAAGGCCACTTGCCAAACCCTAGGACGTGATGTGGAAAAAGCATGTGATTTGGGCTTCGAATCCCGCCATGGGATTCCAAATCTCAAATCCCAGCCCAGATCCCATTTCGGGATTCGCCCAAGCCAGCCGGATCGCCACCCCTGCTTCGCCGGGCTACGGCGTTTACGGGATGAGCAAACACCAATGGAACACCATTGATCATTGTTGATGCTTTGAGCGCATCGCTCCCAGGCCCAGTGCAGAGCTCAGAAGCAGGAAAACCATTGCGTCTCAAAGGCCGGCCTGATGGCTACCAGCACTCAGCCGCGCCCAATTTGTTTGCTGTACGTCATAGCCGTGTCTGAAAAAATGTGGTTTGTCCTTACTTTCTTGGGGGGCTCCCTAGGCTCAGCTTGATACGCCACTGACTTGTTCAAGCCCCTTCGTCATTGCTTGGCATGTCACTTTCACCCGGCGCCTTCCCTTCAATGAGGCACTTCACCACCTCCAAATAGCCCTCCTCCGCTGCCCTTGTTTTGGGCAAAGCTTGGGTTCTTCGTCGGGAGTATTCATCGCCACTTCACTCACGAACGTGCATTATACATGTGAAGGACAGGTTTATAACATTGTAGATATCCTCAGCACGGGCGGTGGTGGTGCACTTGCGGCGGAAAAAGCTGTGCACCCATGAAGCCACATCTGGCTGCGTAGCGCAGTCTGCTATGAGCTGAGGGACCGACAAGTGCAACGGGGTCGACCTCGCCCCGTGTCTCAAAGAAGCTGACAATCAATGACCCGTTCCGCGAGCGTCGAAGATTTGGGCAGCTCAAACAGGCGCCGGAAATCTCACTGCTTAGCACCGCACCCCTCTTCATCTGGAAGATCCGGGCTGTGGTCCTTGCTAAGCAACTTCCTGCCACACATGCAAGCGCGGACTGGCCCTGACACTGCAAATGCTGCAGTGGGGAAGCATGAAACTCCCTCCAATGGCGTGCAGATTGACGTGTATTATTTGATGTGCAAGAGAAACAAGACGTGTACATCTTCACCTTTGCTGGCTGACCCTTTCCGTTTCAGACGCGGCTCGCATCGCCACAGGGCGCCTCACCATGGCCACGTTCCCCTCCCAGGCAGCGTCATGCAACGTGGCATTTTCCTGGTCTGCCTCGCAAGAACTTTGCCATGGCTCCTTGAGCCTTCTCTAGTTGTTCCAAGGAGGGCTCCATGTCGGACCCCTGTAGACCCTTAAGCCGACCGGCCTTTCAAACAAAGTGCGGCCAGCAACAAAACCGTAGATGCGTGGCCATCTTGGGAAAATACTGACGCAATCTTGTCTCTAGGTTTTGCCCACATGATTGATGCTTGCGGCTGGCCCTCTAGCGGCATCTGAAGAAGGGGTGGCAAAACCAGAATACAACCTTTTTTGTGGCATAAATTATCATGCCCGCTGCACGCTGCTGTTGCCGTCGCCTGGAGCACACTGCTCTTTCTTCGGGCCTCAGGGCGCAAAAGCATGTCCAAGCAAATAGACAGTATCGTGCTTCCACGAAGCATGCAACAAACACATCTTTCCTCCACGATGCCATGCATTAGCTATTCAGAAAAGCTTGCGTGCCACTCTGCCCTCTAAAGGTGCAAGAACAACACAAAACACGCAAATTCCCCGTGTATCACTCCAGAAGGCAATTTGCTGCCCGTCCGCTTCCTGAAGATGGCTGGCTCCTCTTCCTGTACGATATGATGAATGTGCCTGATGAGTTCTTGGCTGCTGTGAGTCGTGGTCATGCATCCTTAAGAAAACGCTTTTGGGATCGATGACCGGCCCTGCCAAGCCTGAACCACCAGTGCGCCTGTTCAAATTCCATGCGGATCTCGAAACCTTTTTCGGGGTTGGTTCCATCATGAAGGCATATCATGGGTCAAACAGCTTAAACCTCGGGCTGCGGTAGCAGCTCCAGTGATGTTTGAGCGATTTTCGCTCATGGCCCAACGGAATTGCGATGAGAGTCCAATGAATTCAATTGCATCACCCCGTGAAATTCCAATAAAGCTCTGGTGAAACTCCAAGGAAAACTATGCTTTGCACCCCAAACCGCTGCAGTGAAAATTGCTAAAAACACCAAAAAAAAACAATACATGTCCAACGAGACTCCACTGTTCCCCCACTCCAAAAAAAGCACCTAAGAAAATCCAATCAATCCTCTGTTTTGGAGCACATCAAACTCACATCCAAATGGACAAGCCTTGTTCATTAAAACAACATCTGTTTGAAGAAAGGATTCTCATTGGATTTTCACTTGACCATCACCCCCTCGCCCAAAGCTAACAATCCCCCCCCTCCCCAGTTTTAAAGCTCACTTGCGGCTAAGACTCTACTAGGGTTACGCTCTCAGTTTTGGTCGACCCCTTCTACTACCATCGAGCACCCCCGGGGAGGAATCCCAGTCGAGCTTTGGCTGCGGCTGACTTGGGGGTGGTTGGGCGCGAAGGCTTTGCGCTCGGCGCCTACGAGGATACCGACTGGACCGGAATGTGCCTCTCTGAAGCGCGGAGGGTTGCATATGGGTGTGGTTCAAAATTCAACCACCGGGCCGCAGGTTTTTGTCCATGTTTCCACTTACCAGGGCTCCATTTTGGCTACATATGTTTGACCCACAGCCATATGATACTGTTTATATACATATATACGGTTGTTGGATTCGTGTTTGCTTGATTCTACTATTGTTCTGCGTCCAAAATGAGGGATCCCGCACCGAGGGGCATCAGCATGGCAACCATCGTCATCTGAAATAAGAATTGAGGAATGAGTTTGAATCTTGAACAAGTCTGTACCAAACAGATTGACACCTGTTCCACAACAATGTGTCTGCTGCACTGTTTACGACTCCATCACTAGAAAAACACCTCCCTATCACACTGTGCATCGCGGCCAATAAAGGTACAAAAAAGGCACGATGAAAAACAACTTGGCGGTTCAATTCTCTTACCTCATGCTCAGACGTTTGCCTGCTTGTTTTCCGCATGTTTCGCTCATCGGCTTGCATGTCAGCGCCGCTCGGGCCACTGAAAGACGGCCGTCCTAATGTTGCTGAACTTGCTGTACCTTGAAAACTTCAAGACTTCTTTGAACCTGATAGAGCTTGCTACCTCTGAAGCCGCAAAGCGAGTTTCGAGCAGCTCCTGCTGCCCAAAAACGATATGCATGCAATTGAGCCCTCCTTGCCATCCAGAGTTGGGTGAGAACGGCAAGAACATGCGCACAAATTATGCCACCTCACACGTCCGCGGTACCTGCAGGTTCTTCAGCTACCGTCTCACTTCGAAACTCGCAGGATCCGATCCGTTCTCATCGTTGCGGCGGGTAGCGATATAGACAACCGCGGCAAAGGACGCCAAGAGTGAGGCCACAGCACAGAGGGCCGGACCGAAGGTGCCCCACTTCCTGAACCATTCCAGCGTGTCATTGGAGTTTCCCACGGCAAGGGCAGCAATCATGCAGCCACTGGAGATGGCGCTTGCAAGGCACACCGCCATCTGCATGAATGGTAGCTCGCATTTTGTACACACGTTTGCACTGGGGAGAGTGGCAAGGTCTTGAGCCAAAAATGGCTAGGGATCGAGATAGGATTGAGGTCCTCTGACACCCGCAGCCAATATTGATTTCATTGCGTGGGCTGCAGGTTGACATATTATCCTTCTTGATAGCTGAGAGGCGTTCGTCTCATCTAACCTGCTTACGAATTCCAGATGCCATCAATAATCATGACCTGCATTTTATGTAGGCTGGAGGGTTTCTGGGATCGACTTGGCGTTGCGCTGTATGCTATTCTGTGCGTATTTCGCGGATCTCCGCGAAGTTCTGCATCACGAATTTGGAAGCACCAGCGCAAAGCAGTTCTTGGAGCAAGCGCCATCATGCGCCGTCCAAGCAGCCGGTGGCCTAAAAATGCACCTCCGCTGATGAATGATCCCCCGTGACCGGCGAAGGGACAACACTTCTGCCAAGCAGAAGCGCTACAATGAGGACATGGGGCTCAGTCACCCAAACCAGCTGACCACTTGAAAGCCACGAGCCTCCTTCGCCACTAAGGCTGGCACCTTCGTCTGTGCCACACTGGCTGCTCCCTGTGTCTGCGATGTGTATACACGTGAAAAGTCTGGTTGCCACAGCATCATAGTGGAGTGACAGGGCAGAATAACAACTGGAGACAGCTAGAGGGCCATCAGCAGCTTTGTATGTACTTGCTCATACTCCATTGAAGAGATGGATGGAAGTTCCAAAATCAAAACAACATAAAACAACAACACATGGCCACGGGTCAAAATCCCGTACCCCCAGTGAACATCCCAATCCCCACGTTTTTGTTTTTCCAAAATGGGTGGTGCACCTACCCCAAAATGGTACCATTGGTTTGAACCTACAGCCACATATGACAAGCTCATCAGCATTGCGGGGTTGCAAGAACCTGGTTTGACAGCAGCTCCAAATGGTCTCAACATGTTCACCAGGTGATGCGCACTTGATTCCGTATATCCGCCTTGTATCCCAGTCGGATCCTGACAATCCACCCAAATTCCGATGCATCCAACAACGAACTTGAAATCCCTATTTGAATGGCTGTCACCAGCCGTCTTTATTTCCCACCATTCTTTTGGAAGAGTGCCATGACAGTCTAAGCAACTGCTGAGACCCCTTGACACCGGATAATGGACTGGCCTTGCTCTCGAGGACGCAGCAAGCGCTTATGGCGCCCATGGCCGCAGCAAGCGGTTGTGGTGCCCATTGCCGGGGGCTGTGGGCCCAAAACGAGGGCCATGATGCAGTTGACTCCGCTCCGCTAGTAGGCAGGCCCGGCCCTCACCCATTCCGGGCATTGCCTGAAGTGACAGTATCACGCCTCCGAACCCCGCCAACCAGGATGTAGCAACCCTGTGTGCCGCAGGCACGGTTCTTTTCAGACCGCAGCAGCTTAGCAACGGGGTGAAACATGAACAACACATCAATGGACCACTAATGGGCATGTGCAAATGACAACGGGTGTGGGCTTGAGTAAGCTGTTTGGTGGTCATTGGGCGTGTGGATCTTAGATGCAGCCAGCGCATGTCGAAAGGCTTGCGGGGGCTGAGCTCACACACAGGGCTGCCTCCTGACAAGTGAGTCCGACGCTCGCCAAGGGGGGGGAATGGTCGAACCAAAGCAAGCCCACATTGGACAACGGACGCCCACAAGCAACATAGCCTACCAAAACGGCCGCAGCCTCCGTTTGACAAAAGCGTCTCGCAGGAACTCAGGCCTGAAGGCCTCTGCCTCTTTGAAGTACTGGGTGTGCATGCCTGGCCCAGCGCATCCAAACGCTAGCTTCCCCTAGTGGTTGAATATGGATTCCTCCTAATCAGTATGTTTGCCCCGAAGCATGTCCCCAAACAGCAGCCCTGGCCTGGGCCACTCAAAGTGAAGTTCACTGCGAGGTAGCAAACAGAATGCTTCCAAAAAGCTCAGCCCAGCCTGGGTAGAGGATGTACTTGCCAGGCCCCACCTGCCACAACATGCAAGCCCAACGTCGCCAGCGCCCGTGCGGTCACCTTTCTGGCCGAAACCCAATCGCAACGCCAAGCCTCTGGTGGGCTGCAGACCTTATCCTCCAGCGCGTGCCTTGCAGAAAAATGACGCCAGCCGAACGGGCTTAATACCTCCAACCAGTGAATCACTTGCCAATGGCCCAAAGGGCAGAATCAAATTAAAAACTTGGCTTTTTCGCGGTTTGCCCCCAAACCATGTAAAGAATCAAAAGGGCGGCCGCACCACTTTATGGGACATGTTGGGGCATGTGGTCCCTCCTACTAACTTTCACTCGGCCCAGTATTGACGTGCTTCGAGATATAACTTTCGCCAAGCACAAGGGACCCAAGTTGGAGCTTTGTGGCTAGGCAAGGAGAGTCGCTCAGACTCCCAGCACAGCTCAGGGCCGTGCCGCTCGTTGGAGATCTTCTGAGCGCGCGCATCCTCCTTTGGCATGGTCCACCTTGAGTCAAAATAGATCAATTCAGCTTCCCTCCAATTGGTGGATTGGGAGTTGTTGAAATCCCCAAACTACCAATCCAACCCACCCAACTAGGGGTAGCGTGATCAATAGCATTCAGGAAAAAGCATGGGTACACGTGGCATTCTCTGAGGCAATCGCTTTGGTTTGTTGGTGTGGTGGCTGATGACACTCAGGTCCTGCGACGCTTCAATGCGCACCTAACTTGCAACAGCACGCAGCGGCTAACCGGACCCCCCCCCACTCAGGTCAATTTGCTATCTGTGCAATCGGACTCTGACTTCACAAACTGTGCAACCAATTGGCGGGCTTCGCGCGACTAAATTTGGAGCTGGCCGGGGATGGAGCTTACGGTTTGATGTAGAGCTCGCTCAGGGTTTGGTCCAATTTTGGGGTGGAGTTGATGAAGCCCATCAGCACGGCAGCACAGCAGCCCGGCCACTCCTTGGCAAGCCTCACCTGCGCATGTTCTGGACCAGTGTAGCCCGGGCCTTCCACGAAGACGTCACCCTGCGGACTGAGTTGGCTGAGCTGCCGCGTGGCGCTGAGATAAAGCAAAGGCCATCAGAAGATAAGAACCAAAGCTTTGGCAAAAAGAGCAGCCATACATGAAAACGCTTCACAATTGCTGCACAAATGCAAAGGCACCAATAAAGCTGGGGATGCGCTTCCTCCAGAATCCTTGTCAAAGCGGTGCCGGCAATCTGGGGTTAAAATTTAGACTAGAGGTTGCCAAAACTGGAATCTGTTCAGTGCGGTCTGCAAACAATGCTGGCAGCTTGGTAAATCCAAACGGTTCACTCTAAGGTGAGGGATCCTGAGCCTCAATAGGCTTGCCGCGACCAGACCTGCCTTCGGTGGTGCACGCCGGCCGACAAGGCTGTAGGAAGCCGACTGGCGCGCGCCCCGCTGTTGGGTTACGTCTGACACCGCACAAAGGCAACCTTGATGGCCGAGATCCGCGGATTCATCCATGCAAATATAAGACTGGTCAAGCCTTCGTGCTGAAATCCCCATGACAAGAAGTTATCATCATTCAAACGGCTTGCTCTTCATTTAATAATCTGTGAAGACTTTGCCGCGTTGCATGGCTGTGGTCTCCCATCAGTGACGCGGTATCCCAGCACCGCATGCCAAAGTTGAAGCTCGGCCGGCCTTCTTTAGCAGCCGGGACTCCTCTTCATGGCCTGTCGAGCACATTGCTAGGCCGGGAAAAAGGGCGAATGTTTGCCTTAAAGACATATGCTTGTCAAGCATCCCTTCAGCTAATCCTCTGAAAGGCAAAAAGCAGGACGCTTACTTGGCAGCGGACCTTTTTTGAGATTAGTAGCAGGGCAACGGGGTTTTGTTGAATCTGTTGAATGACAGCCTAATTTTGAACCACCTGCATAAACACGTCACTCGGCTGTCGTCAAAACCAGCTTCCAATGCGCCCAGGCCCATTTTCCGCTTGCAGTCACGGTGTCCGCCGGGCGGTCTTGGCGGAACATGTCGGGCCGGTCTGCGCGTTGAAGCCCCTGGTCTCGGACCAAGTCGTGGGTCACGGCAAGCTCCTCTTGCCATCTGCTCCTCGAGCGCCTTTGCCGCCTCAGGCGCGCTCAAGTCCAGGACCTCCTGGCGGCCGGTGCCGAAGCCAAGTTTCAGCATGGAGCGAGCTGACAGTCACAACGCGCGCCTTCAATGGTCAGGTGGTAGGCCGTCAGATTAGCCTGTTCAGGTTCATGGCCGATCAACGTCAGCATCACTCTCTGACCTGATAATCTCACCCAACAACTGTGTGTGCATTCTGTGTTGCAGTGGACCGCCCGCCCACCCCCCCACCCCCTGTTGCTAAATAGACCCTACACGGCCAGCATACCCCGAGTTGGTTCCCAACCACCGGTTTAGGCCTACGCGGCTTGTAAGCATACTATGGGGGTTCAGCCCTGGCTTCCACCCCAATGCGCGTCAGGTTTGTAACAAGTTCAAACCCCGCATGCCCCCGCAAAACCCAACCACAAGCAAGCATTCAAGCAAAGCCTGAGCCAAGTGAAGCAAAGCAATAAAGAAAGCAAGCTGGCAGAGCCAGCAAGGCGCGCTGCCGCAGCAAAGCAAAAGCGAGCAAGCCCGGGCAACGCCAAGCAAGGCAGACACAGCCAAGGCAGCCAAGCAAGCAGCCAAACAGGCAAAGCAACCAATCAGTAGCGGGATGATCCACCATATCACATTAGATCAAGGTCAATCCAACCGGCCCAAAACACTTCAGCCCCTCGCAATGTTGCGAGGAGTCAGCCTGCATCCAGTTGCTCCGAAGAGGGTGGCTCCAGCAGCGACTGAGAGAGAGGCCTCCGGCGATTGACAACTCGCTGCAAAAGGCAAGGTGCGTGCCAGAAACCTTGCGAGCAAACTCTGGCCTTACTCGATCGCCCTGCTCTGCCCTGTACTGTGGCCCCACACCGCCACACTCCGAATTCCCCAAAGCCCGCAGCCTGACATCTGGCAGGGCTGCAAGCGAGGCGTGCGGCCGCAGCCGCGGCCGCAGGTTGGACCCGTCCACTAGGTAGAACAAGTCCCGCACGTCGCCCAAGAGGGCAGAGACCACCTCGGCACACATCCCCGCAGTGCCTAAAACGTGTCGAGGCCAATGAGATGCTGTGAAACTTGATTCTTTCTTTGCTTCGAAACAAGGTGGTTCACTTGGCCAGTTGCAATATGAGGGCAGAATAGAGGGCCCTGCGAAGAATGCACTGAAGTAGTTTACGTAAAGGGTGACAGGCGACAGGTGGACCCTTTTTCAGCATGCCGTTTTGCTGCTGTATGCAGAAAAAAGGACATGACTCACCTCACATTTCAGAAGCAAACGCCACTGTGAGGTTTCTGAGTTCTTCAATGACATATCACTCCATCCAACGCAATCTTGACTTCCAGGCGCCTCAAGCGGAATGGCGGAAGTCATTGAGTAGCAATCACTTTCTTTGTACTTCCCAGGCACCTCGCTGCTGGTGCGGATCAGGTCTCGCGCATCCGTGCCTGGCGAAGCTGGAGTGCACTCTTTGGCAGCGGGATGACACAGGTCCCTGGGTGCAAGAAAACCGATGGCATGCAGGTGCGGACAACGGTGAGGCATGTCCAGCTGTTGGTCATGTCAAGTGTAGGTCTCGCCTGCATGCATCACTCAATCTGCGAAGATATTGGGAAGTGTCAACGTGTTCCAGCGAGTGGGGCGTTCCAGCGGATGGATCGCCGGATTTCTGACTGACCAGGGAATCGCTGCGTTTCCCTATGGACTTAAGCCGTGTAAAGGTTGAGAGGGGCATGGAATTAGCCTTCTGGACTTGCACAAAAGAACGGCATGGCTGAACATCGCCTGCACTTCTCTAACACGTTCCTGATTGGCCTCTGCTACGTGATGCCCTCCGGATGTATGCAGGGGGTTTGCGGCGGTGGCTTGGCAATGCAGGGAACTTGCAAGAGCCTACCCGGACAGCCATGGAAAACACCACGACAGCTTCACACAATGGGATTAGAACATTCGCACGGCCATTGCCCATCATTTGATGGTTTGCAAGGATTTAATGGGATCATGGGTGCCGTCCAAAATAATTGCCTTGTCTCTTACTTGCAGTGGGCTGTGCCAAAACTAACTCGGTTGCTTTCTGCTCCCCTAAAAGTTGAACTGTTAGTGGTTTGATGAAAAACGAACCAAAGTTCAAAAAGTTCGGCAAAACGCGCCAAAGATAAGAAGATAAAGCAAATCGTTTTGGCGTGCACCGCCCCAAGCCGCCTGCGTGGTCCAGCGCCTCCGCCTCGCCGCGCTTCGGGAGCGCAGACCTGGCCTCCTGGAGGCTATCCAAACTGCTGCCTGCGGAGCGGAAGTTCGGAAGGCCCCCCCCCCCCGTGTGCATGCGGATTTGTGAGCGTCCCGGTGTTTTCGTATCTATGTATATGGGAGCCATATGTAGATATGAATCAATATGAGATAGAACATGCCTAACGTCTTATACTTGTAAACTCAATTCATTTATCCACATACGTATGCGAGAGCTTCGGAAAGGTGCGAGATACTGTACTTCACACGGGCCGGCAAGATGGCGATCTCACTGAGCAACTCAAGTTTCTATAGCTCGTCTATGTATGAAGTTCCAAGCTCTGCAACTGTAAGCCAACATTCGAACATGAGCCTCGGCCTGACAGCCGCTGCCGCTTTGTTAAAGTAAACGCAACGTGACTGTGGCAAACATATTATGGATTTTGAAGCCGTCATAGCCGTCATTACTGCTGAACCCTACCACATGACCACATGTGCGGTGCTCATCAGTATTCATTGACATTCATTGACCGTTCCACTGACATATTTTTGTTCAACAACTGCAATGGCGTCGTCCTCCGCCGACTCATCCCGAACGGGGCTTGCGCGGGTCTCTGCCTGCGGTCTTGAGGCGCATGGCGAGGTCGCTGAAGGCTTCCGCCAGCCGCTTCTGGTCCTGGCCCAGCTCCTCGGCATAATGGACGTCAACGCGAGCCTGTTTTCCAGGATGGACATCGAAAGGAAGTTTCTTTTCAGATTGAACACTGGTTGGGCAGGATTCGCAAATGGCGAAAAAAATAAAGGAAGATTGCCAAAAATCGGCCAGCTGTGTGTCGATTGGCAACTTGTCAAGTGGCCAGGGGACGTTTCCGTGCGAGAAAACTCCGAAGGATTTGGCTATGCAGAAGCCTGCCAAACATGATTCAACCGCAAAACACTGATCGTGTTGTTCTCCACGCGCCCCTGCATGAGTATCTATGGCCTCCCCTCCAGGCACGCCAAAACCAAGGACAAACCTTGGCCATCCCAGCGAGCACATTCGCGCACCATGTTGCTGCCATGCCCCTGGGTGGTTGGCCAAGAAGTTTCAAGCACAACTGCGGTGTACCGGGCCAGACGTGTGCAGAATCCAATAATCTGCTGGGTAATTAGGGCCATTCATTCTTCACCTCCCCTTGTCTTCATTTGCTTTGGACCTGCGTATGTGGACGGCATGGACACGTGCAGGCATGTCTTTCTTTTGCGTGCGCACTTAGCATGGTAGCAAAACATCGCTCCGTGACACGCTGGACTTGTTGATTTACTTTCTCATCATGTGTGTTTTCCCGAACGTGCAAGGAGTTGGTCAAGCGTATGGCCTCCCCTCAACGCATGCCAAAACCGAGGATGGACCTTGGCGCAGCCCCAGCCAGTGCATTAGCGCATCGTGCCGCCCCGTGGGTCAATCACCCCACGGCGGGTACGTTGGCCAAAAAAGATGCAAGCGGCGGAAAAAAAAACCAAAAAAAAAAAAAAAAAAAAACGACAAACAGAAAGTTGCCTTTTTCTCGGATGGCGTTCGCTATTCCCATCAATGGTAGAAGCATCTTAGCAGTATGCCAGTTAAAGAAATCCTCTTGATCTCCCAGGTATTGCATTCCTGTGGATGAGTTCAAGCCTATCTCCTGTGATATGGCAATTAACAGGCAGTGGGCCACCGCGACACCGGCTGAACCTCCTGTCCTCGATTTCGAAATCCAGGCGCTTCACCACGGCAGGCCCTGGTGCCGGAAGCTCATGCGCCTCACCAGATCGACCAGATTGGGCAAAAGCAACGGAGCCACTTGGACCAGCTCTACCTCGAGAGGTAAACAAATGGCGGGCACTGCATTCAGTTCTCAAAATGTACATTGCGTGCACGTGCACATATAGTACACGATTACCAAAAAAAAAGGTCACCCAGAAAGCAGGCCCGACGTGACATGCCAAACTGTAAACTGCTATCAGGTGCGATTGCTTTGGCAAGAGCCCTGCGACAAAGGGTCAGCAAAAAAACAAATCTGTTTGTCTGCACGGAAAGGGCTGTCTAGGCATACGGCATGGCAGCAAGGCACCTGGCGCAAGTATTGGACCGCTTCTTCGGCTGTCTGGTGCAAAGCGAACCAAAAGCCCGCGCGATCCTCAGCTACATCAGTCTCACATGGTGGTGGAGAGGCATGAAAGCAATGCTCAGCTCAAGTTAGGTCCAAAAAGGGGTTGCTGCGTCCAAAGCTAGTCGTCTCCGGTAAAGGTAGCCCTGGCACCAGAAACGATAAGGGACCATCCCCCCCCAATGGCTGGCCAAATCTTGCCAAGTTGCACTCCGCAACTTTGTAAGGTCGTCATTCACTCGGGAAACCTTCTCAACGAGCTGCTTCACTGAAGCAATGCGCGACTCGGCACGTGGGTCCTCCGAGAAGCATGCAACGATTCTCCAATTGCATTCTTACATGTAGGACGTTCCGTCACTCAATGGCATGCAAGCATGTGTGTCTTTGGACATCTTTGGATATCTCAGCACGTCATGCAGTATGCATATAAGTTTAGACTCGCGGCCTTCATTCCAGAAATGACCCCTCAGTGGGCCTGGAAGTAGCTACCTTCCCAAGAGCTTCAAGAACTGGGATGCAAACCTTCCTGCAAAGAATGCGCGACCAACAAATTCCCGATGATTCACATTTGGAAGGAGCGACATCCATGTGCAATGGCCTGACCCACGGGCAATTTGTCATGCGGCCACCCAATCTGCATCTACAGGAACTTGCGCCACCGTCCCCAGCTCCCCTCTCCAATCTATAGCATAAAAGGTTCTGAACATAGACTACGGCTACTGGTCAAAGATCGCCACTTCCAATGCAGCGACTGCATCTGTCCTCTTGGCCCTGCAGCAGGGAATGCCGCGCTGCCTGCTCCAGGAGAAGGATCATGGCCTGCAGGGCGCCAAGGAAAGACCTGCCCCTGTGAACGGTGTGCGCCTTTTCTTCGCACAAAACATGTTTGCTCTACTGCATGCGTGGGGAACAATTGGATTTGTGCAAAGAGGATATGCCGAAACCTGGCCTCAAACCTTTGTCAGCGCCCAGCCAGTCGGCCCCAATGAATCCCAAAACCACTCGACTCCCATCGACGGCTCACATCAATGCTATCATGCAATTCACGCAACATGCAGCACAGCATTCCAGCTTGGCGGATCTGCGGACACGTGTGCAGGTGATCAATGATCGTGGAGATGTGGCCCACGTCGAAACTCTGCTCACTGAAGGAGAGACCAACCGAATAACCATGCAACCAAGCA
This sequence comes from Effrenium voratum, assembly GCA_963377175.1. Classification (NCBI taxonomy): domain Eukaryota; class Dinophyceae; order Suessiales; family Symbiodiniaceae; genus Effrenium; species Effrenium voratum. Next base: position 441,428 of record CAUJNA010003592.1, on the reverse strand, counting down.
ACAAAACGGCAAGCCGAACAAACGAACAACCCACCAACTGACCGAACCCAACCCACTAACCCACTAATCCATTAGACCGCCCACCCGTCCATCCAGGCAACCCAGCATCCACACAACCAACGCCCACCCCTTTCAGCCACACTCCAAGAAGCAACGCTAGACCAATCAAAAGGCTTCCGAGGAAGCAGCTGAAAACATCAATGCTGAAATGGATGGTCTGCCTCATGCAGCTCCAAGATGCCCTCGAGGCCGCGATCCACCAAGCGCTGCATATCCTGCTTGCCGCGTGCAACTAGCTGAGTGAAGCTTAAGAATGGCGATCCGCTTTCTGCCTTGACATTCTCTCAAGTCAAGGGCAAAGGACTATTCCTCCCGGCTGAGCAAAACAAACACACACACACACATCAAACTTGAACGACGGCCTTGTGCGAACTTGAAATTATTCCAATGCGGTTCTGGAAGCGCAGCCTCGACAAAACAAGAGCCTGTGCGGTGGCAAAATCCGTCCCAAAATAATGATTTGCTCTTGGGATTTTATCATCCGTGGATCGCCGCAAACCATTTATGACTGTAGGGTCCACCCTCCCAAAGATGCACCAACTTCATGACACACTGCAGCAGCAGAAGGATGGAGGGTGGTAAACTTCCATCTACGCAGCTGGCCGCAAGTCCCCAAATCAATTTGAGGCTCATGACTTTAAATACAAAAGACAGGAATCACATTCTGGGAGCCCGAGATCTGGAGCACTTTTGGATAGAACACCACCGCTGCACCGCCAAACCTTCAAACATGGCACGTCGCTGGCTCGTGCCTGAGCCCAAAGCCAGCTTTGGCTGCGCTGCACCGTCAGGCTCTCCAAGGCCGTTTCCACCGAGGGCAGGTCCATTGGGGCCACCTGTCTCCCCAAGCATCGGTGGCAACGAGAGCCGAACACAGGAGCACAAGCTGCAGTCCCCTTGGACATGCACTTTAAATACTCACTTCTTTCACTTCTTGAGGAGATTGGGCCAAGAAAGTTGAAATGATGTTGTCTTCAAAGTGATCTTCCCAAAAAGCATGACGTGCAGCAACACAGTAAGTGCGGATGAGCAGCCAAGCACAACCATACGCTGCCCAACTCAGTCAGCACACATGCGAGATCCCCTGCCGTTCCAGGGTTTTGCACATAGTGCGTATAAACCCCAATCCAGTTGTTGAAGCAGATATGCAGAAGCAAATCCCCCCTTCAAATGGGGGATCTATATTATTCATAGCAGTCAGCAAGTTGCCATGCATGCCAGGGGTTCGCAAGTCCCAAGGAGTAAGGGTGCGTTGGCAAAGGCCATGCTAATTTTTCCTAAATGCAAAATGACATGCAACTTCCATTGCGCGACACCTCCATTTTTGGGATGTGGCCCCGGGATCAACAGCTTGTCAAACATGTCCAGCCGGCCGACTAAACTTTGAAGGCCAGCGCAAACCGATACTGGCAATGCGACAGCCCTGCACATGTTGAGCAAGGTATACTTTTGTCCCCCCCTCCAGAGCCAGAAATAGTTCACACAAATCAAAGGATGGCTTTTCCGCAGACTTTCTCAGCTACTGTGAGGGTCCGCTCAGGATGGTCAGGATACCAAATCATGCAAACATCCCCTTCCGCCTCCCGCAAGTGTCGAGGGGTAAGCTGTGGCGCTGGCTTCGGCTTCGGCTTTGGCGGCCTGGGGCTGATGATACTACCCAGCGCCCACGATAGGCAGAATCGCACAAAGCACTGGCGCTGATTGATGACGGGCAGCCTTTGGGCAACAAATGGTCTTAGAAGCAAGGGCTCAGGACAAGTGGCAGCTGCTCTTGGCAAAAAAAAAGCGAGAAAATGCCGGACTCACTATGTCACTACTGCAAGGTAAGGCTGGCTGAAAGTCAATCCTACAACCACGCTTGCTGACTTGTATGCGTCTTGTGGAGAGCCTCCCTTCATCTGTCAGTCTTCGAGGCGCGCGACCCTATCTAGCATGCCTAGCCTTTCAAACGATCCACCAAACAGAACAAAGGAGCCTGACGTAATTGAGTGCGTCATGAATTTGACCAAAGCGCCTTGGGGAAATGTGACGTCGACCCTTTTGACAACCATGGGAAAAATGCACCCCAAAACGTGAAAACGCCTCGCACACGCGCAGATTGACTGCGTCTCATCCGAGGCACGGCGCAGGCAGGGGTGCTGGCGCTGGCAAAGGCAGGGGCTCCTCCTCGAATACTGCAATCTTCAGGTCTGCGGAAACAGTTGAGCAAGCATGCCCTAGAAATAACGGTTGTTCTGGCCCTCCAGGGCCTGATAAGTTGGTGGCCCCTGGCTGAGGGGATCCCTTGCATGGCCTAGCGCCCTTGGAAAGCGGCGCGGGGTTGGCAGGGTCCTGCTGACAAGCCCTGCAGTGCCGCCGGTGCTCCAGAATCTGCTGCCGGGCTTCCTGCAGCCAACAGGTATGCATTGGTATGCAGCTTGCACCACTTGCTTTCTGCTTGTGGCGTTGCCTGCCCAACTTGTGTCGGTCTTGGTCTGTCGCCGGCACTTCGTTGGCACGCGGAATCGTGGAAAATGAAATCCCATATCGCGCTGCCTCCCTTGGCATATTCCCGACTGCGTGCGGGGTCAGTTCATCAAAACCTCCTTTGGGGTTGGCCCATGGTGCCTCGATGGCACAGCGCTTGACTCGATCAAAGGCCTTGCCTCAGAGCGATGGGAATGACCAGAAGCCCGCACACCGATCTTTACCAAAGCTTTGTGCTGTTCTTCTTGAAGTCAATATGAACATTCAACACACCTCTCAAACTCAGGATGGCTTGATGCTTGAGGATCACTTTTGGCCAAGTTCTACCCTTTCGGCAGTCACAAGGGGCCTAATCATCTTGGATGGGTCCCGCTATGTCCTCAAGAAAAGGGCCAAAACCCAAACCATGATACGTAGACAAGATCTACGGGAAATTCTACAGCACATTGGCTAAATACTGCCAAATGCTCGACAAAAAGCCCGGTTTCCAGCAACAATGACCAGCGGCAGGTTGCTTAGAATATCTTAGAATGATGCACCCCGTTTTGACCCATAGGCTGATGTCAGTCCGGGCTACGGAACTTCTCCTCGGCGATTTCCATTGACTTCGCATGACGTGCCTCGCACTGACGCCTCAGAACAGCCACATCATGATCAATGCGAACCCCCCAACTGAAGATCTCCCAAGTCCTAGCCGTCAACTCCAAAAGCAACTTGTATTCCCTGAAAGGGCCAAATCCAGCCGCCTGCCCAAAAGCTGGCAACTTGGCCCACAGCCGCGAGACCAAGGCGCAACTTTGCGGCCAGTGTCTCCAGGGCCGTCTCCCTGCCTGAGAGGGTGACAAAACTGCTTCCCCTGGACGCAACCAGGTGCGGCTCACAGTCCAAAGGCTGTTCAGGCCGTGCGGCAGTTGAATCATCGAAAGTGAAAGGAAGCAACAAATTGTGTGGCATTGGTTGTTGCACTGACAGCGTGCGAGTTGCATGCAACGTTGCGTCAACTGTGGATGCTTCCAACACCAGGGTGCCCCCCAGTCCCATTTGGTGTAGTCATGCCGGGCTCAGAACGGATTGACCAGGGATGGAAGTACAGCTCAGGTACGGAAGCGGATACACTTAGCGAACGACTGGTGTGATGCAGCCCGACCAAGCAGCGCAACTGGCCCAAAAGTGGATACAAGGGCCAGCAGGTGGGTCACTAGCATGCAGCGCGAAACGCACTAGCGTGTGTAAGGCCCGTCGCAATAGATTCCATCGTTCAATGTCGGAAGCAAGCACTAGACACTAGTGCACACATCAGGGCTGGCAATAAACACTAAGCACTCGACTTAAGCACTTTTTGCAAACCTGTTGTTGCTATTGTTTGGTAGTGCCAAGCGAGCTGTTTGGATGAGCCACCCGCACACAAATTGCAATTGTGTCTTGTTGGTCGAACTGAATTTGCTCGCGTGGATTATCGTGGTTTATTTCTCGCTCCAATGCCATTCGCGTTTGTCAGAGGGTTTCTTGCCAGGGTTTACCTGTCAAACCCATGTTGGCTAATTAGGCGGGATGAAGAGTAGGCTGAGTAGGCCAAGTAAACCAACCATAGTCCAATGCCGTGTCACCCGAAACACTTCAGAATGTCGGCTTCGTCTCCTCGCCCGGCCGCTGACAAGCCGAGGCGCTCCGCAGCACGGTCTCATGCTGAAATTTCCTTGGCATCCAAGCTTTCAGGCAGGCGAGCAGATTTGGTAGTCCGGACTCATGTTGACGCTTCAAGTGATGTGGCTGGGAAGCACCAAGTCTTCAAGCCGAAGACATAACACCATCAGCCGTTGTTCCGCCCTATTCTTTTGTGGCGGGACCATCCTGATTGCTCATTTCCAGGGCTCAGGTCTGCCATCTCATCCTCGCTGCGCTGAACGGCCAGCTGGTACTTGAGCTCTGCTGCCTCCAACTGCTTCTTCAGCCTGGATTGCTCCGATCATCAAGCCAGCGATCTGCCGAGGAATTGCCAATACGCAATGACTGTAGTCCTTGCCCCAGCTGCAAGATCTACATATATGCAATTGCCCATGTTGCATCCGGATGCACAAGGTCACTGGGCATAAACGGTACACACAGTGTCCTACGTCGAACTCCGTAGACAAACAGGGGACCATTGTAATACTGTTGTAATTACTCAGGGTTGATAGCTTTGCTTGTCTCACATCGGAAATCCAGCGTGCTCTCACAACTCCATAGCACCCAAGAGAGACACCGATTGGATGCTGAGGAATCTCCAATGAGGGGGGGAGCCAGCCCTGTTTGAGTGTCCGCCTCTGCACCGCATTCTGCTCCTTCCGCTCTGCAGTCTCTTCGCTGAACTGATGCTTCCTGTGCACAAGCGCGAGGCCCCTTGGAGCTCATCGCTCGCAAAGCCCCTTCCTCTACAAGCGTAAGGTTTAACAAAGAAGCCCCGCATGACCATGATGGATTAAACATGAATTAGCAGGGAGCAGTGTGCTTGTACGGTCAATTCAGGACTACAAGTGATGCATTCTATCGTGCAGGGTGCGACACCGGCAGCCAGAACCAATGAACGCCAAGCAAAATGCATGGAAAGCTGACCATCACTGCGCCACGCATCATGGGTTTGACTCTGTGATGGACCCAGCCGAAAGGGTGCAGTCTATCAGAAACCAACTCGAGAAGCAATGCAGGCTTCAGGGCTATTTCCGCAATATGTTGCTCAGCTTACTTTGAGACAGCATCAAGCGCACGCAGTTCCGTGCGCTTGATGCCTCCGGCTAGGGACAGCAGTCCCACCCCAAAGTCAGACGAGCAGCTCTTTGGCCCAGGTCTCAGCCGCCTCCAGCAGCCTCAGTCAGCTGATGTTCAAAGCATGCCGAGATATGGGCGCGGCCCAAATTCAAGAGCTAGGGTTACGCAGGTTTTAATCTTGGGTTCCATGTACCAAGGTGCCGTTCTGGTACATGTTGTGTGAGCTACAGCCATATGCCAAGTGAATGCCAAGCAAACCGAGCTGCACTTTGTTCGTCTCTGCTGACGACAGGGCTGCAGCGTGGCGTTCTTCCAGATCCTAGGCTACCAGTCATCTCAGGCTCTGAGCCAGGGCCGAACATTCGAAAAGCACAGAGTCCCAACTGGCTCTCAAACAAAGTATTTCCCTTGCTCCTTTGGAACGGGGCCAGTCCTTCCAAGTTTAGGTCTTTATTCCACCCCTGGACCGTGGAGAGCCCATATTTCAAGGAACCTCTGTCAACACACGCCCCCCTGCTGATTGGTCTTTGGCGGGCTTTGGCCAAATAGCAGCGCCGAAAGGCAGGTCGTCACATTCTAGCCTGGAACTCGAGCAAGAGAGGCCAATATGCCAATATGTTTCCACAGCGTTCACTTCTGACAAGTGGCAGACTTCATCTTGTCGAGTGCGAACCTTGGCCACGCGCGATCAAGAAACATCAGGCACACTGACCCAATTGTGCTTTGCTCTGTCAGCGCTGGGCCCGGTCACCCAAGCATGAATCGCTGCAGGCGAGCAACTCATGCAAATGCTGCATGCTGTCCACCTCTTGCTCAAACCTGAGCAAGGTCACATGACTGTCTCATGCCTCGTGCTGGGCTGCGATGCTTCTCTGCATCTGCGCAAGCATCCTTGCCAAAAGCATGATGTCCGGTGGCAAAGCAGTATTCCACCAATTCCTTGCTTCCGGCATGCCATTGTAAGCTCCCTTTGCGAACACCCACTTCAAGGCGCGGTCTGGCGCCATTTGCGGGGGGGGGAGGGGGAGAGGGGTTCTTTCGTCGGCCGAGGGTCTTCTCCTCGGCTATGGACAATCTTGTCTCCGCACTTTCCATGTCTGCCTCGCATTGCACCATGGCGTGATTGTACCTGAGCGCTACGTGCGATTCCAGCCGCTTTGGTGGGCAACCAGGGTGCATTTGTTTAAGGTTTAAATTGCGGCTGACTGCAGCAACTGGCTCCACTGCCGTAGTTTGCAACAAACAGCAAGCTTCCACATGAAAAGAATCAAAAGCTTGTCCCTGTGCCGTGCATGTTGGTTTGCCTTTTGCTCTTGGGTTCCGACAACACCAAGCTCCCACGCTTGATCATGGCACTCTCCAGCGCTAAAAACATGAATAGAAACAAGCTTCTTTGACGTTTTTGCGTCCCAAACTCTCCAGAAATCATGCTTCCAACACCTTGTCGAAGCACTAACCCTCAGCAACCAATAAATGTGGATGCGGTAAAACGCAACAACAGTTTTAGCTTGAAAGGGTAGAACATCGGCTTCGACACCCATGGAACCTGTGCCAGGGTGCTGGTGGTCTACATCTGCCAGCGCTGTCACATGCTTCTCCTCCTATGCGCAAGGATCCCATGGCCATTCCCCGTTATGTCGGAAAACTGGTTGAACTCCTGTTTTCATGGGCCAATCGGAATCTCCCATTTTGCTATCATTGCGGGTTATCTATGGGTTATCTGTACCTGTCCTGGCAATTCGCCGGGTCCCAAAGTGCCCAACCCGAAGTTGTCCGAAAGTACAGCTGCGCACGAGGCCGAAGCAATCTGACGTCCAGTGAACTACGTGGGGAACACCCAACGACTGCATTGAGGTCACAGGTTGGTGCGTAACATTGTCCACTGGATCAACGGGAAGAGCCTAAACTTCTGGGTCCAAGAGTCAAAGATAGTTGACATTCGCGGCCAAAAAGCTTGCTTGAGGTTTGCCAACAGCCATAGACAGCTCTAAGTAAGGAACCCCACCTCCGGGCTGAGGCACGGGCCATTTCTTTCCGCAGCAGCTCCATAGCCTTGTCGTGCTTCTGCCTCATTGCCTCCATGAGGTTGGTGTACTTCTCCTCACCGGATGGAGGTCCATAACGGAAAGCATTGCAAAGCAAAGGTCGGAGTCATTGCACAAGCTGCCAAGCTGTCCCCCGGAGGGCCCCCGAGTTCTCTGGACGATCGAAGAGCTATACAAGGCGGGTGCCGAAGCTCAGAGCGTGAGATGGGATTCTGCATTTGCACACCATTTCAGGAACGCTGCTAGAATGAAAAACGAAGGGCCAGCAAACTAATTCGATCACCACTCGGCTTCGGGTCCGCACTGTTTGATGCCTGGCATTATTCACGTGGCTTTTCTTCGCATTCTCACCGTGCCAATGTGGCAAACCAGCCTCTCACCATGCACTAAACAGAAAGAGTCACGAACGACGCAACCAATTCCCCAAACATGTGGAAGAACTATCATTAACCCCTATTTCTGTCAATAAAATATGCAAATGCTACTATGCCATGTATGGAGCCACAAATAAACCTTCAATTATGCTCCAAGCATCCACAGACAACTGGTACTTGATCTGCCCGGCTTCCAGGGCTGCTTCCATCCTCACCTCGAACAGCGCTGGGCCCACCGTGCCACCAAGTCGGAAACTAAGCTAAACGGGGGGTCCTTCAGGTTTGGAACTCTGGCCGACCCAAAAAACAGGCAAGGAGAAGCCAAGGCTGCAAGAGACGAGGGAATGTACATCAAGCACAGGCACCACTTCATTACGATGATCTTCTGCCAGCTCCTTGGTCTCTTCCTGGTGCTTGCTCCGCAGCTCTATCGAGCTCCGCTCCAACGCCTCCTCTGCGATTGGCTGTGAGGTGGTGTGCCCGACCAAAGCTGCAAAACAAACCAAGCAGTGGAAGCTGGAAGTCAATGAGGGAAGGGTTGGGAAGGGAAGCAAAGCTGGCATGAACCGGCTTAGCTGCATCATCCGTGCGTATATGCGTGGATGCTTGCTTGCACGGTGCACCCATTCACCGATGCACCCAACCACCCACACGTGCACGAGTAAAACCCGACGGCTGAGCCAGTGAAATGAAACACTGCGCAGAACAAACCAAGAAGCACGTTTGCCTGGCAATGTGGTGACTTTCAAAGTGGTGAAGTCCCGTTTTGGTTCAGACACCATGGGTAACAATCAACATGTTCACATGCCACGAGTTGGAATGGGGTGAGTGAGGTAGTTGACAGAATTCATCTCAACCGAGCCACACATCAAACTCAGCCGAATCCTAAGGAGCATGCGCCATAATTCCCTTTAAAACCGAGCTCTTGTCCATCATGAGGCTCCTCCAGTCTTTCTGCGGCTGCTTCCCTGGCGTCAATGTGCTTCTGCTCCAGATCACGCAGAAGAGCCTTGGGAAAACATGTTGCACAAGAAGCCCAAAAGTGCAGATTTCCCGGCTTGGCGGATGGATCACCGGAAACTAATCAATGCTTGCATTGGGGTTGGCGCTGCTAGACTTTCGGCCCTTTGCTGCTGTCAGTGGGTGTCAGCACCGCTCCTGCAATGCTGCAAAGGCTTGAGTTGGAACTCGTAACGGTGACTCTGGTTCATCAAAACCAAGCGGGGTGCAGTGGTCACTCATCATGGGCGAGCACTCGGGCTCAGGACCCCGCTGATTGCCTCTCCTCTGTGGCTCGCGCTGCTTCTTGCCTGGCAAGGTACATCAGGCATGAGGAAGCGGCGGAATTGCTGCGCTGACCTGAATGACGAGGGTCCAAGCTTTGCCAAGCCAAGCAGCGCACAACTCTGTGTGAAGAGTAAACAGAGCGTTCAGTGCCTCTCTCGAGCTTTGAGCTGTTGATCCTCCATTGAGCTTGCATGTCCTGAGACGATGGGCAAGGGCTAAATGTGCACTATTTCGGGCAATTGAAGGGCAGCTGAGTCGCTTCGACATATCGAGGGCATTGCATTGCGACATGCATGCAGAAATCCAAGCACACAAGTTGGTCAATCCCACATTACAAACCACATTGACTTCCGGGGGCCCTCCCTGTAATTTTGTCCCAACAACGCTACTCGATGGCCAGCTTGCTGCCTTGGACCAACATCTTAAGGTCAAATCAGTGCTCAATCAAATCCATTCGGTGCTATTCTACGCTTCGGTCACATTGCAGCTCGAGCAGCTTGCAGCTGTCAGCTCCATCGTAGCTTGGTGCTTCTGCTGTGCCACCTTTTTGGGGCCAATAGATCGAGGACCTACCCGGACCAACTGACTGCCGCGGGGCTTGCGAACCCTACCAGCCAACATGCTCAAACCAGCCTGGAACTGCAAGGCTCATTACCTACCATGCACTCCTTGGTGAGATAAGCATTTGATCCAACAGCGTAGGGAGTAGGGACCAAGCTTAACTTTGACCCGTGATTGACAATGGTAGAACCCTGCTTCTGCCAACCGCTGAACCTTTGGGAGAGTGGTCGCAGGTCAAAGCACCAACCCAACCAACAAGGGCTGTCTGCCAAGTGTCATGATTGTCATGGCATCTCAAAGCCGAGGAACCAACGGTCATGTGATGGCATGTTGCGAGCGCATGCAACGTCACACCTGTCATCCATGCTGTCATTCAAATCCTTTCTCAGGGGACAATGACTCAACTGCCCATGGTGAGAGACAGGCTCCTTTGCTCTGGCTGTCCTCTTTCACAGGAGCCATGGGCTCAAGTAAACAAATGGGCATGATCTGAAACAGGGACGCTGTTGAATGGCAAAAGCCTCAGATGCGCGACCAACCTGCCTCCAATGCTGTTGCCAACGTGCTCTTGGCCTTGTGCTCTGCTGCGGTGAGTTCCTCAGCTGTTGCAGCGATGTTGGGACAGCGGGTTTTAACCCCAATACCTAATCGGACAAATCGGCATGCAAAGCAAGCAAGGTAGACAGGAATAGAAATGCACCAAGAAAAACAGAAGAAAAACACAACACCCATTGCTGTAGAAGACCTCACTACATGCGATGGAAGCAGTGGCTACCAAGCCGAGGCACTGCCTCGAGCACAGAGCAACGGGCAGCCAAGTCGGCATTATCCTTGGACTTTTCCAGCAGTGCGTCACTATACCTGCCACACAAATAATTCATCTTGCCCTGGAGCGGTCCACATTTTTTCAGGGTTCCAACTGCAAACCTCTGGGCCTGCCAAGAGAAATTACGGGAAATTGACCAACATCTCGCTGCTTCAAACATGCCTCACAATACATGAAGGAGGGACCATATGCGGATAAAACATGGATTCAACCAGGCGCAAGCTTGACAAGCTAACATGGATTCGGCCCACGCCCTGCCTGGCTTCCAGGTCTGACCGGTGTCTGTCCAGGGCTTTTTGGATCCTCGGAGTGCCCACATGTCAAGCTCTCATGTGGACTGTGCCGTAGGTGTGGATCCCAAAAGCCTGCACTAAGTGTTCCCCGCTCCATCGTATATCGCAAGAGGCACGCGGGCACGCAACAAAAACAAGGTTACATGATATCTACACGACACATGGGCAAAGTACCGAAGTACCAACGCTGTCAAACCAAAGCCTTACATCACAGCAGCTTCTGCTCGGAGAGGTGTAGAGCCAATCGGTGCTTTTGCTCCGTTGCATGGAGCGCTGCCTCCCGGCCTCAGAGGCAGGGCGGGCTGCCCTTTACCCGGCACCAATGCCGAGGAGCTTCCAGGTCTAGAAATCGATCATCCGGGGTAGTTGGGTTTCCCACTCTGCGTGCAACAAAAACGTGCGTTGCAAGCGCAACTCCTACAGCTGGCACATGCTGAGCCAGAATAAGCATCACTTTGATACATTTCACTGCCTGTGATGAAAGGACTCCCGAAGGAGCCTCCCCCGAATGCTATCTTGCACCATGTTCCCATCTCGCCTTTGTTCCTTGCGACTTGGGGAAGTCAAGAAAGCCTTCAATTCCCCTGCTGTAGCTGGATCTGTGGGCGCACCAGGGCCTAAGCCATTTCATTCCCAACAAATCAGACATAGCAGCGAAAACAAAACAATCAGCCGAAAACAGGGCTCCTTAAAAGATACATTTTGCCAATTTGAAACATGGCTTTTTCCACCAAAAAAAAGGACACCACCATTTAAGGCCATGTTCAGGTGTACAATGTAAGGATCCCTGGAAAACCAAGACACAAAGTGAACACGACAAACAAACTGTAGCAGCGAGAAGGCATAGAACAAGTGCTGGGGCATCGATTCTGCCGAGCTGCTCTGTGTTGAAAGCTCCTCCTGCTGCTCAGCCTTCTGCAGGGCGACGCGGCATTCCAATTGCGCGGCCTCCTGCCTCAGAGCTCCCCAAGTGACTCGGAGATTGGATCAACACCTGGCAACCTGACGTCTAAAGAGCCGGGCCAAGGGAGCTCCAATGCGCATCATACTTGCCCATGGCCCATCCTATGTGCATCCAGTGCTTGGGCAAAGGAGCTTGAGATGGCCCCCCTGCCATCTACAAGCCCTTGGGTTGATGCAAATGACCCCTTTCAATTTGCAAATGGATGCCATGCGGAACAGGGGCAAAGCATTCTTGCCCATCGGCCAATCATGGCCCTCGCTTCTAGAACAGAAATTGGCAATCAACACCGTCAACACCCACCTATGAGCATGCAAGCAGAAACAAATAGGCAAGTTTCCTTTTCTATCCCAGTTGCAGCACTTGCCGCTGGATTATCTCCGACTTGAACTGGTGCTGCGTCTCTTGCTCTGCCGCGCGCCGAGCGGCGTCCAGCTGACCTGGCTGAAAAGGCGCCGAGCAAAGAAGCAAGCCCCAGAGACCAACGACGCAGCAAATGGGTGCCAAGTCGATAGCCAGCTTGCGAATAGTCAACAATTCAGCAGGATATGCATGCTGCAAAGCTCATCACATCTGGCGGCTCAATTGCGCGGACCAGTCATCTCAAATCGTGCACGCAACTCAGTCTGGTTCAACCTCGACCTTTTCACTGGGCAATGGACCTTCTGTCTCATGGCTGAAAAAGAGTTGGTTGCTTCGTGCATGATGGCAACATGACCTCCAAATCGGTGGGCAGCCCTGGCCATTCTACGTAGGCCTTCTCAAAAGGATTAGGCCAGCTTGCCGCTACTTCCCAAGTCTTGAGGGAGCGAACCTTCCAAGAAACCGGCAACCTGAGGGGCTTTCTGAAAAGAATCACAGGCAAATGTGCCACATATGTCAACCTGCTAGAACTTCAAGGCTGAAGCTCAACTCAAGCTGCGTCCTTCAAAAGTTTACTGGAATAGCACCGCTAGAGTCGTTGTTCAACTTAAACTCAAGCATAGGTAAAGTCCTAGATGCCTTCTAAGAGTTCTGCCTAGCAAGCCCCAGCCTCCACGCTGCTTGGACAGGATTTCGTGCTCTTGAGCAGTCGCGGTCCGCAGATCCTCCATTTCAGCGCTCCTCAAATAGCATTTTGTTTGCTACAAATCCACTTTGTCTGCCGCATGTCAGCAAGCAACTGCGCGTCTATTTGCATCAATTTACAGCTTCAACACAATTACTTGGCAACAATAAGGACATGGACCCTCTCAAGCACAGCGAGCTCTAAATGAGTAAGGCATATGCAAAGAAGGCTGCTGCAGGGCACGAAACACACTGCCACTCTCTCGGAAACGAGGAAAGGGATACGCTTACGCACTTGCACGATTGGCGAGCTGACAGCATCAATCCCTCTACTAACTCTGCAAAAAAATAAATAAGCAGAAGCCCAAACTCTTGCCCACGTGCAACCAAAGGACTAGGAGGTAGGGTTCACCTATGTTCACCTTCTGCCTTGAATCAACATGGATCAAACTAAGGAGGCACAACGCCAAAAGGCCTTCGCCAATCGGAAAACCAGGCTCCAAGCACCAGCGCCGGATGCAGCGGAGTGGCCATCGTGCTTCTGCCAGCTGCTCGCGTTGTGCCAGGATCTCTTCGCTCCTTTCCAAGCTCGCCTTGGCCCGGGAGCTACGGGTCAGCAAAACGGCTGACAAGGAGCCCTGCAGAAGCCCCTGTGCTCTATCGACTGAGGCGACCACCATTTCCGCCTTCTGCCTTGGATACGCCGCTGACAAGGAAACCTGGCCAAAAGCATAAAAACCAATGCTCCGTTAAAAACTCGGTTGAAGTCCAAGCGGGTGTTGATCAAACCTTTTTGAAGGACCTTTGCCCATTTGGAAACGCCGGGGGCTACATGCTCTCGGACCAACAGCCATGCATTTTTCCTTGGCTCACCCACCAATTCAGCCAAAGCTCCGTTCGATGACCATCTGCATCTGAGCCAGCGCTGCTTGGTGTCGCTTTTCCTTGGCCAAGGAAAGGGTCTAGTATGGGCCTGTAGGCCGACAGGAGCTGTGGTATTACCCCAAGTTCAATTACATCCTGTTGGGCAGGTGTTCAAACTCAGTACTGCACCTTCTTCACAAAAGTGTGCACTTTTCTTTGTGCACTTTTCTTGGCGTTTCTTGGTGCGCTGTCTGTTCCCTGCCCGTTGTCCATTCAATTCCCCGGCACAATGGCAATGTCTGCCCGTCCCCCTAGCACTGTGCCTACAACACCAGGAGGGAGACGCCATTGACTTGGAGACACTGGAGAAACACAAGCTGAGACACCTCAATGCAGTTTTCTGAAACCCTGATCCCAACGCCAATGGCCATCCGTGCTATGGGCAGTTCACAACCTGAGAAACAAACTGACCTGCATCAATTCCCCTGTGGGCCAACGCATGGCCATTGTCGTTGACGCGCAGGTGGTATGTGGCTAGGTCCCTCCAAATGATGTGCTTTCGGCTTGTCGAAACTGGTCCGCCTTTCGGCAGTTGCACAGTCCCCCAACAGGAACCTCCTCCCAAAATGGCGGTCTTTGAGGGTTGTGTCCGCGTGCTTTTCTTCTTTGTTTTTGGCTGGGAGTTCCATGATAACCTGCCTGGTGGTGACATGATTGTGGTGGGGGTGCCATTTTCGATCCCGCTTCTGGTCGCATCCTCCGATCGAGGCCACCCTCTCTCTGAGCCAAAGCGCCGCCTCATCCACGTAGCGCGCCTCCAGCTCCAAGCGGTGCTTCTCCAGCGCCCGCTGGATCTTCTGCTCAGCGCCCTTCAGCCTGTGTGTTCTCTCTCTCTCTCTCTCTCTGCCGGTTGAAGCTAAGATGCATCTCTTTCTTCGGATTCTGACATCTAAAATGTCTTTCTGGTTTTGTCGACTTGTTTTGTTTCTCAAGAGTCCTGGTCTCTTTCTTCTCGCGTTTGACATCTCAAAGGTGGAGAATCTGGTGCAACCACACACTCACAACAGCGCAGCAGCACCCAATTGGTGGTTTGATGTATCTGGCATACATGAGCGTGGGTCATGTTGCCTTGTGACGAAGATTGCACACACAAAAGCAGGTGGCTACAGCTCTACCAGTCCAAACGTGACTGTTTGTTGAGATGCCTGAAGAATGACTGGAGTTGTCATTGGCAAGCATGCCAATCGTACTGGCAATGGTTCCGGCAATAACTTTGCACATTCGTGGGAGGTCGGTGCCCAACAATTGCAGTAACTTGGGAGCAACCTACTGGGATGCTTCTGACGTAGTATTAAATGGCAATCGGCCGGCAAACAAACAAACCAAGGTCTTGAATCGCGGCTTTAAGTGAGCGTTGACCCAGGAATGAATTGTGGCGAACTTGACCTTGCACACCTCAGGCATCTCGACACTCAGCCCCCAAGTTAAGTCTTTTACGTGCTTCCTGGGACATGGTGCTCGAAAGGTCATGGAGCCTGAGCTGGATCATGGCCCCAAATAACCGACAAAAGTGGTCCCCGAACAAGGGTCTACTGAAAGCTTGCCAAAAGGTCCACGAGAAAATGACCGAACTAGCTGACTGATCACATTCGCACAGGCTGCATTGTAACAACGCGGCATATCACGGCATTCAACCAAATCCTGCGATGTTTCTACTGAAGCCCCCTCATTGTCTGTTTTGCCAGGCTGCGCTAGCTGATGCTTCTGCTCCATGGCTTGAAGTGCTGACTGGTGCCGCTGGAATACCTGAGGTATGCTGCCCGGCACTGCACGAAGCAAGATGTCCATGTTACCAGCGCCCACACAAAGGAAAGTCACAATCTCGGCTCGTTTAACCGGTAACAATTTCCAAAAGCTCTCCCAAGCAGTGGCTACAAACAGAGTAGACCTCATCCTGGAATCAAGGGGTTCACGGACTAACCCTGCAGCCATGCTAAGCTTGTGGCAAGTGTAGAGTGTGGCAGGTCCGACATTCATTGGAGCGGGTGGGGCGCATGCCCAAGATGCCAAGGACTCATTGTTGAAACTACGAACCACTCCAACCTTGGTTCTGGCTCACACCCTTGCGTTGCCACTGTCAATGTCACCCCTCAGTAGGAGGCCTTCTTGTATCCACAAGCAGCTGACAAACTAACAGGCCCTGTGCTCCAAAAGCTGCAAAAAGTGATGAGCGCCCTGCTCCCCGCCTGCCGAACAGCACATCAACCAAGCAACCCGGATTCAGCAACAGCCAAACAACTTTTCATGATTAGACTTGTGCCCAGTTATAGAATGCATATTCCATAGTTTGCTTCCCTTTGAGTCCCTTGGCTCCGGAGCCAAGGGGCGAAGGCCTCGCTCTGCTCCGCCTCCTGCGCCTCCGCCCGCAGACGGTCCTCGCTGAGGCGCTGGCGCAAAGCCATGGCCTCCAGCGAGGCCTGAGCTGCGTGGGAAGCCGACGAGTAGGGCGGCCCTACCGCTGCAAGTGGACAGGCCACCAACATCCGCATGTCCACCGGAAATCAAACGGACCAACAAAAAATGTAGTGACCATTTAGTGGAACGGACCATTGCCGAAGCCTCCGGCATGCTTCAGTTCAAATGCAAGCAACGAGGCAAGATGGCAAAGCTCCCTCATGTGCTCAAAGAAACTCGCACTCCTGCGCTGCTCGCGGCTTCACGAGCCTCGTACTTTCTTGCCTCTTGCTGACACTTCTCCTGGCGCTCAAATCAGTTCAGCGCAACTCACATGATAGCACTGTGCAACACCTTTACCTGACCAATTATCGCAATCCTTCTGCATGGTGCCATATTACTTATTATGGTGCCAGTAAGTTCCTCTCGGCCCTCTGCTTCCCCTCTCCTCCTCTCCTATCGCTTTCTTATCCCTCTATCGCTTCTGAGTTGTGCACTTCTTCTTCTTGTTCTGCTAGCTGCGCATGGCTGTCATTGCTTGCTTGTCTGCTTAACATGTCTTAGATATTGGTTTGTTGGTCAGTTTGTCTGTCAGTCATTTGATCAGTCCGTTTGTCAGTCAGTCAGTTTGTCTCACGGGAAGGTCATAGCTATGTCCGGGGATTGCTTGTTTCTTCAACTCCGTGCTGCTTGCTTTGGTCAGGCTAGCCACGCGCGGACTACCCAACGGCCAAATGGAAAGGGTGTTCGAAACAACACGTCCTTCCATACCATGTGCACACTTTCGGTGGGGTTTGCGGCTACGTTTTGTTCCGACACCATGTGCACAGTTTGGGGTAATTGCACCTACGTTTTGTTCAGACATAAGGGCCCCATAGGGGTATGATACCCTCAGACTAAACCTGAAACAAAAGGGCCACATGGAGAATCTAGACGCTATGTCTGTGGAGCTCAGCTCCCAATTTCCAGCGCCCGGTGCCGGTCTCCGCGGTCGGCCTCAGCTTCCAGGGCGGTCTGCGCCTCTGCGAGGCCCAGCTTCGCCTCGATGGCCTCCGAGGCGTCGAGGCGCCGCTGCGTGGCCGCCCCGTACCTACGGGGCCCCCGTGCTCCCGTGCCGCACCGTGGGACGGGAGGTGAGGGGAAGTCACATGGGCCCTCTCTTCCCCCTTGCTTCGGATCAAGGAAAGGTCTGGAAAGCTTTGAGCTGGCTTCTGAGTGGGGGATCAGCATTAACCAAGGTCAACCTGGAAGTTACTCGTCGAAGAGACCTATTTGGTGTCTCTTTCTTGCAGATGTGTCATTTCTTGAATCTTGTGTAAATCGAATGGAAAGGTTCCTTGAGAACCTCTTAACCCAACCTCCTGTGGTCGACTCTTCATCATCAATCGTGCCTTTGGAAGTTCTAAAGAACATATAATATGCCGTGGTAGCCAGCCTCATTTCAACACCTAGGTCCAAGCCGCAGAAACATGACACTCGCGCCTATGCTCTGCTTCTTTGAGCTCCACGACTCGTTTCTCCAGCGCCTCCTGAGGTTGCACATGTCCTGTTGCCGGACTTCCTTCCCGGCCAAAGCGACCCTTACAACACTCCAGGTCTTGGAGAGCAGAACGAAGGAACAGTTCGAACTATGCTCGGGATCTCCGTGGCCAGACATGGCAACAGAAAAGCTGGAATACACCCCTGCCCCCCATCCTGACCCTTCACTTGCACTCCAGTGCCTCATACTTCAGTCCAGAGGAGTCAAGTGCTGCATTGTGCTCTTCCAATGCCAGCTTGTAGTTGGCCCTGCAAGGGCAAGCATGAGATACCCAGATTGTCCGACAAGTCCACTGACAAAGGTAGGTCACTCTCGGACTGAAGCGCCAAGCAGTTTTGTGAACCGCAGTGGGGAATCCCAAAACATGCGCCTGGTTTGCTCCAACTCCGACTTGTTGCGCTCCATCTGGGCGACGGCCACGTAGCGAATCCATGCCTGAGCCGTGGAACTTGACCCCCAGTTGAAGCTTCACTGACTAAGCTCAGTGACAGCTGCATACTTCAACACAGTGCTTCCTTTCATCCATTCCCACCTCACGTTGGATCATGGTTCACAAATAAAAAATACATGCCTCCCTTTCTGCTGAAAAGGCGTGTCCGCTTTGAGACCGCGCATCAAGAGCACGCAAATCAAACGGTGTCCAAGGTTGGGCCACGTGCCCTCCACACATCTTACAATCGCTAACCTTGAAGTCAACTTGGCCTCCGTTGAACCATCTGTCCACAAGATTTGATGGGCTGCAAGTACCGTCCGAAGACCCCACTAAAAGGTCCCGTAGACAAAGCACACACACACACACACGAATCCAGGCACTCCCAGCAGCTTTCATGGGGGTTTGCCCTGATGAAGGGATTCACTGAGATGTTTGGTCTGCCCAACCTGGCTTTCATTGAACTGGATATCCTCCGGGGCCGGATTGGGATGAAGACAAACTCGCGCGCCACCAACCTGGGCTGCTCTCTCCGAGGGCCGGGCAGCCATGGAGTTGTGCAAATACAGCGAGGTATCGAAGTCCTCTAAGTACGCCGCGCACCTGGCACGCGCAAAGCGAGAGGCCAACGCGGCACCAAATTAAATGCTCTGCCAATGATCCCGAAAACCAAAAGGTCCGATCTTCCAGGCTCGGGATGGTTTTGGGGGAGAGTAACCAGGCCTTTTTCCCCGGCCCTTGCCCTGCCCGTCTGCCGAAGCCACGACGAGCACGTGCAACACCCAAAAAATGAACGACTCACCGGCGGATCGATCGCCGAACTCCCGCTGCCGGGCAGTCATCGCCTCGCCGCCATCATCTCCGGCCGCTTCTTCGCCTCTTGGAGCCCCTGATCCAAAGCCGCAGCCACTGCCTGCGGTGAGGGAAGTTCGGAGACGATGCAAATGGGGTTGCCAGGGGGTTTCCCCATGAACACGCCCCAATTTGAACCTCTTCATGCCCGAAGAAGTTTGCTAAGGGTTGACTTGTTAGGCCCTGAAGGTGCTACCCACGCTTCTGTTGGAGTGTTGAAAGTGGCGGCAGAGGGAATCCCCTGGTGGGCTGTAGGACCTGCTGGTGCCTATTTTCCCGAAAACTCACAGAAACATACCTAGCCTATCATTATTTATCATGCGGGGCACAGGGGGGCACTGTATGAATGGACCATGGCAAAGCCGCTGACACGGACCGCCTCACGAGTCATAGACACCCAGGCAAACCACGAAGCACAAAGGCAGAGCGGTATCAGCACTCTCTCAGCAGCAGCAGACTGCATCTCCTCACGTCCAGGGAATGGCTTTGGTTGCTTGGCACGGTCTCTGCTTCATGAA
Source organism: Effrenium voratum (assembly GCA_963377175.1). Lineage (NCBI taxonomy): Eukaryota > Dinophyceae > Suessiales > Symbiodiniaceae > Effrenium > Effrenium voratum. The sequence goes on along the minus strand of CAUJNA010003592.1, from coordinate 422,105 downwards.
TGTTTCAAACCATTGAAGTCACTCTAGTCTATTCTGACTTGCCAATTGACAGCTGCACTGAATTGACAGCTGCACTAAATTGACAGCTGCACTGTTTTGACTTGATCTATCTCGGCCCACCATTCATATCAACTGTCGTGCGCGTCCAAATTCAAAAACAAAACCGGACAACAGCTATTAACTTGTAAGAAACTTCGAAAGGTGTCTGAGCATCAGGGTTTCCTTGACGGATCTGCCGGGTTGCCTTATGAGGCATCAGGGGGAAACTTGCCACCTGCCCAGGGTCTCCCAACAGATCTGGCGCTTCGCAGGCCAAGGCTCCGTGCAGCGAGAGAGCTGTAGGTTGGCATGCTCCGCGGAGCGGGAGGCGCTGGCCTCTCAGTCCGTCTCTCCATTTGGGGCAAATGGGTCGCTGCTCGTTTTCTTTTTGGGGGGGGTTACCCTCCCAGCAGTTCACATGGAACCTGACGTTCGGGGGCTCCTGGAAGCCCATTTTCCGTTTTGAAGGGACCCCCTGTCAGGGTATCACTTTTGGTTGGCTTTAAAGGGAAACCAACAGAAAACCAACCATGGGAGGCCCCTCCAAAAGACACACCCACAGGTTGCAATGTGCAGGGTTGAAATGGGAATCTCTTGGACGGTTTTCGGGGCAAACCCAAAACACGCCAAACATTGACATGTCCTGTGTTTGTGTCTTTGCTTTGGGGAAGGGGGCCCGCAATGTAACCAAAGCTTTAGAAATCTGCCAGGATTTCCTGCAACTGGCCCCTGTTTAAGCACAAGTTTCTCACCTGCATAACCTCCAATGCTAACAAAAACAAACACACAAATCCCATACAAATTCCGAGGCCTGGACAGAAGCAACACTTGCACCGTCCAACCAACCAAACATCCAAAAAGTTCCCAAACCAATGGACCTCATGCTTTTGCCGCCGCAACGTCGCCAGCTTCTCTGGCCTGCAAAGCGCTCATGGCCCCACGTGCCGTTCGGCATCGTCCTGCCTTAGCAAAAGCAATGCCAGACCTGCTGATCGCACAGGGGTCAGCTGAAAGGGTTGAACGTGGGAGCAAGAATATAACAGCTTCCAACATGCGATTACGAGCCAAAAGGCAAGCAACAGCTTTGTGGTCTAGCTTGTTTTTTGGGAAAGCAGCTGCAATTATGAGTTACTTTGCCCTGCAAAAACTGGAAATCCTGAAGTATTGTTTTATCCGTTGCCAACATTGTCTGATTGGGGCTGATTCTTGTTTGCCATTGTGTTCTAACGCGCATACACGGGGTGGGTGTTTTACTCTGTAGCTGCTGGGCACGCATCACGCTCCAAAACCGAATGGGGGTCGTGACTGTCTTGCGCTGTGCTGCGTGATGGTCCACAAGGTGCTTTGCTTCGATGCTGTTTGCCACGTTTCAAACTCACAATCAAGAAGTGTGTCAAAGTACGCCCGTCCTTTCAGCCAAAATTTCAATCTCTAGGCAAGAGTCGGAGCCACACGGGAAAGATAAACGTCCCCGGGCTGATCAGCTGAGCAGCTGAGCGTCGTAGCCACCCAGTTTTTTCCACGCGTTGAGGGGGGGACGGGGGGGGGATCGGGGGGGAGGGACCCGAAGGAGGGGGGGGGGCCGGGAGAGACTGGGGGGGGGGACTGAGACTGGGGTGGGGGGACTGGGGGACCGGGTGGGACTGGAAAGGAGCCGGGGCCTTGAAAACGTGTTTCTGCATGGATTTAGTCATTTTTGATGTTTTTTCTTCATTGTTTGTCGTTTTCCTGTTATGTTTTTGTCATTTGTTTGTCATGTTTTTTCTTCATTTTTTGTCCGTGTCTGGGAGACTTGCATTTGTTTGTCATTTGCTTGTCATTCTTTGGTCTTTGTCTGGGAGACTTGCCTTTTGTTTGTCAGTTTTTGTCATTTTCGTACTTCTGGTCCTTGTCTGGGAGGCTCGCACGCTTATTGCATGTTGTTATGTAGCTTGTCATTTTACGTGCCTTCTCTGCGAAATATCTCTACGCTGACTCTCTCTTCACAGGTGTCTCTGCACGCGCCCTCTGCGTAATGTTTCTGTGTGAGCTCTTTCCAATGCTTTTGGTGGAAACAACCACAAACGAAAGCTTGATTGAACTGGCGAACAGCCTTTGGATTTCCAACCATTTCACCCCCCGCTCATCCCTGCAGACTTTCAGACCCTAGAAAGGGGGCAGAACCTTTCTGGAAACCTGCGTGCTCTCCTAGGCTCTACAAAGTTGCCTGTAACGTCAAACAGAATGACCAAAAAAATACGACAAAGGCCAATGACAAAAAAAAAAACGACAAACAAGTGACAAAAAATACTTGAGCGACATCAGGACCTGCAGGAAAGAAACTCATAAAGCTGCAATTTGAATCACGTTTCAAGTTTCAAATGAGGCAAGGCATGCTGCCTGCAATGCCCAATTCACCCACCGTGCAGGGACACACTGATGAAGCCCCCTCGCATGCCACATCGCATCCAACAGGAGTCACCAGGAGAAGTCACAACCAAGCTTTACATCTCCAAACGTCAGGACTAAGCCTCAGAAATCGAAGGCTAGTTTAGTTCAAGGATCACCTTATGCCCATTCTCAACCGCCTGCAAGCTGGGCATCCGGGCCCAAAACCACCACAGCGCCAGCAGTGTCCACGGGGGCTGCGCTTCCTGCTGCGCCTTGGCCGCCCTGGCGCAAAGCTCCAGGCCATCGTCCCGCAGCAAAATGGCCTCCTCCATCACCTCACGAAGAGATGGCCGTGGTTGTCAAAACCAATGCTCTCTTCTTCATTTTTGTTGGGGGTGGGGGGTAGGTGAGGTCACCACCCATTTCAGAACCTATTTTAGTGGGGATTGGGATGTTCACTGGGGGGCACGGGATTTTGACCAATGGCCACATTGGGCCAAAAGGTCGGTGTTGGGCAACTGAGCTTGGCCCAGTTGAGTGTGCGGCTCCACTCATGCATGCCCTGGCATGCGCGGCAAAACATGAGAAATACACCTTGCAAGTGAAGAAAGCAGAGCAACCAAGGGCCCCTCTTCTCCAGAGAAGGAAAAACAAACACGGACAAAGGGCACCACTCAACAACCACGTAGGACCAACTAAACCCTATGGCTTGAGTGAATGGCAAAACTTGAGTGACCTGGAAGTTGTCTTGGATGCCCAAGTGAGGTTGCAACGGTTTGCCAAGAATCAGATACAGTTAGTCACAGTTGGTGCAAAAAGCGCGGCTTTCTAAGAGCTGGTTGACCGTGCAGCTGTGGAGTGCAGCCCAGTGGCACGAAATGCCCGGGTCTTGGCGGTCTCGTAGCTCCATGCTTGCCATATCCTCAAGGTCCATTCCGTGAGCTCGGCGTCGGACCTGCCAAACCCAAAGCTTCTGTGTGACATGCTGCCACGAACAATTGACCCACCACTTGTTCCATCTCATGTCTGCACCAGTGCCAAAGCACCCACGTACAAGGCCACATCCGGCCTACCAACTAACACCAACTCACTGCGACGGCGGGGAAAGGCTCTGAGGCCACATCGCTGTCACCAGGAGGAGCCCAGCACAAGTTGCAGCTGGCCAGTTTGCACATCGTGAAATGTTTGTTTGTTAATAGCCCCACCTGCTCACACCCCCATTGCACCTGCGATTGAACAGCATCCTGTCCAGCTTCGTGCGCAGTCGGCCGGTGTTTGCCTTGGCAAAGGCATCTTGAGATTTCATGCAGCTCATCTACTGACAAAGACGGTCCACCCCACACGAATTCGCGTTTTGACTGCTGCTGCTGCTGCTGCTGCTGCTGCTGCGGCTGCTGCGGGTGCTGCTATGTTGTCGTTGCCTGTGCTGGTGCCCACGTTGCGCTTGCGGTTACTGTCACTGTTATTGATTGTCGTTGCTATGTTGTTGCTGCTGCTGTTGGTGGCGCTGCGGCAGTGCTGGTGGTGGTGGCGGTGGCGGTGGCGGTGGCGGTGGCGGTGGCGGTGGTGTGTGGTGTCAGCGCCATGTTTTTCCGTTCGCACTTGCAGCAATCAGCGCATTCAACACTTTCCAATGAAGGACCTTGGCTGCCAAGATCCGTAAAGCCCAGTGGCTGCCTCTCGGAACCAGACTTGCACATGCTGCTGCAAGGACGAGTCACCTTAGCAGGAACTCAAGTATCACCAAATCACTGGCGCTCATGCCAAATATATCAAAACCAAACAACAGATGTCAGCAAGCACTATGGCCAGCAGGCGGTGGCATGGCCTAGAGAGGTGTGCAACCATGTGGCACAAAACGCAGCCTTTGTTCCACACGATGCTGCTTAGAGATATCGAAATGGTGCTGCCACACCATTGCTTAATTGATACCTTGGCAAGAAGTCCCTGCCCTTGACATGTCTATGTCAAAAGGCGCGCCCCCGCAGCTTAGGTCCGGCCAAAACCAGACTCTCACGTCCAAAGCTATTGCTTCTTCAAGAATCTCCTAAGATTGCTCTGGGATTGGGCGCCTTTCCTCGGGGGTCCCTCGCAAACTTATTGGGTACCCCACCTCGAGTTCTCTCATTCTGCCTCCGGCCTGGCGAGCTCGTGATGAACAGGCCGCCCCAGCGGGACCTCCTCGCCCGCCGCCGGCACGCGCCCGAGACCACGTGGAGCTGCCACTGCTGCAGGACAGAGCCTGTCCAAGTCTTGGGCTGTCACGGGCCCGAAGCTGGCAGCCAGTTCTCCAACCCTCAAGCAATCAACTGCACAACTGCATGGCAACTGCTCTTGAACTAGAGGAAACTGATAGAAGATGCTTGGTGAAGTCACAGTGGAGGCCTACTTGCAGGATAACGAGCACGTCACGATGATTCGAATCGCAAGGCTCTGACACGTGCTCTGTGTAACAACACAAGTGACGAAATCGTAGTGATTTAGCGCCCTGGCGCTAACTAAACTCCCTGTGGTGACACGCGTGGCACTGCGATGTTACTCCGTCAGCCGGCCCTGCCCTGGTAGGATGCACTCTGCATCTGTTTGCCTTTCACGTTGGACAGGTTAGTGATGCGGGCAAGTTGTTTTGCCTTAAATCGTGAAGCAAGTTGGCCTGGCTCTCAATTCCTTCTCTTGAAGGTCTGAATTTTTGTTGACAGCACACAGGATTCGCAACCTTTCCACTGTTTAGAGTGGATATGTTCATTGGTTGACCACACCGAGTACCGATACCAACAAGGACAACAGCGCAGCATCACTAAAACTGCAGAAGCCTAGTCGTACTAGTTATGTACTCAACCCGTGAGGCCCGTTCCTGGCAAACTCAGCGGAACCAGGATGTCCCATTACGATTCAAGCCGAAGGCAAGTGTCAAAAGCACATCAGCAACAAGCAAGTGCAACATGCCTTCAATAGAGAAGTCACATCATAATCTCTTGGAAGAGTGGACCCTTGAAAAAATCGACGCCAGCGCCCAGGGGCTGTGTATCGCCATGTGTCACATAAGATTTGAGACAAGGTGCCCATAGTGCACCAGGGCCCTGCCGCCGACGGCATGTTTGCCAAGCGCTGCTGGCAGCTTTTGACACAGCGCAGGCTGTGCCACTGCCGAAACCAGCGCCGCGCAATGAACCATCGCCCCTGGAGCAAATGATTCGAATGGTTGGAGCAGGGTCTGCCGGCAGGAATGGTTAGAGTGCCGATGAATTGGTGGGTGGAAGTGCCAACTGATACGCGCTCAGGCACCAGCGCGGCCGCCCGAACAACAAGAACCGCCAATAGAAGAAGGGGAATTTCTGATTGAGGATCCCTTCTGTAGGCGGTCAGCTGTGCAATATTCGCTGAACAAAAGACGGTAGAAGGATGCTTGCAACATCCCACCAACCAACAAACCAAACACGCAAGCAATCAAGCATACAAGCGAACATGCTGGTCCAGTCACTGCATCCCTCCTTGCGTGAGCCGTAGCTGAAGTTCTCGGGGACACTTAACCGTCTCAGCCACATGGTGTGATTTGCAAGCATGTGTGCCGCCGCATTGCTGACACTACCACTCCCCACCAACATGGAACTCCAGATGTCGCTCAAATTGTCAAACAGGGCCAACTGTCGCAAACTTGTCCTACGTCACCGTCTCTGCGAGCTGCGAAACGTCTGAGACCCCACACCTCCAGTGGCCATGGTAAAAAGGGCTCCTTTTTCGTAGTTTATGCACAGGCAACCCCTGATTCGCGGAATGGTTCGAGGGTGTGGTTCGGGCGTATGGTTTCGAGACTTGTCGACACTTCCACCTTTTGCCAACAGCCGCGCAGACCTCAAAACGATGCACGCTCAAGTGGCTGTGGGTCAAAACCCCGTACCCCCAGTGAAAACCCAATCCCCACTAAAATAGACAAAAATGTTTGGTGCACCTACCAAGATGGTACCATTGGTTTTGACAACCACGGCCAAGTCTTGCAAATGGCGGGTCTCTGGCCTCCTCGCCACGGCCTTTCCCCAGAAACTCAGCCATAAGGGCACGGCGCTCTGCATCTGCGTCTGCGTCCCGCGCTTCCTGCCTGCTCGGCCCAAACGGCCCATAGGTGTTCAGTCGGCCCGAAAAAGTGTGACGAAAAATGAAGCTGCAGGTCATGCCGAAACCAAAGCACGACTTGATGTCGGCTCACAGGGCGCAATCCGACTGCAAACCGGCATTTTAGTCGTTCACCAACAAGACCCTGCCTGGCCACAAGCACCTGTCGGAAGTACTCAAACCACGCGGCCGCCGACGCTTCTGCGCTCCCTTGAAACATCAGCGCCTCAGGACGAGGATGCGAGGTCCGCCCACTGAAGTGGTTGAATCATAGTTCTGCTATGAGGAGCATCTGGCTTGCCAAAGAGTTTGCTGTCCAACTCCATGGCAAGGATGCATACTTGACCTGCACTTTGCAAATCCTTGTGCCATTGTATCCCCTTCCTTGTTGGCTGTGCAGGGGTGTGGGAATTGCCCACTTCTGTTCAGACTGGCAAACATTCCCAATGACTAAGTCCTTGATTAACACAGCAAGGCTTCCCGGCATCACCAACATGAGACACGTGCCCTTGTTCCCACGACCATGCTACTGTGTGTTCGTGTGTCGGTGGTTTCCGTGTGGGGCTCAGTCGGAGTTCGGCCAGATTGGGCCTCACAGCTTTTTCTTGCAGCATCACGGCCAGCCCATCTCCTCCCCTCCCCCCAAGCCAAAAAAACAACTATTGCGGCGGAGCTGGCAAATTTCTTGGCCATGGAGTCTGCCATCTGCTGCTGTCCTCTGCGCTGCGCCCGCCACTGGAACCAGATCGCCGCGATCGCTTGGCCGCTGCTGTTGAGTGCCATGGCATACTTCTGCGCCAGGGCCTCCTGCCCAAAAGAAACATCTCTCTCTCTCTCTCTATCTCTCTCTCTTCAGTGCCATCACGCAGGTCCCAAGTTAGGAGCACTCTTGGCCCAGGCAGAGTTTGAACAATCCCAATGGACTCAATGCTTGCAACGTAGCGAGACCCAATGCAGCGGGAAAGTCAGATTTGCAAGAAGGACTTGCTTAGTGCCGAGCAAAACAAAAAAGGCTCTACTCTCGCAAGGGTCAAGCGATGCCCATGCCCCTTACAATGCGCAAAAAGCGCTCAGCGTCCTGAGCGGCGCCTCTTGGCGCTCAATGGCAATTTAGGCTGCGCCAGGAGTTTCATTGCATGACCAGCCACTCCAGGCCGAGTGACACAACACGTAAACAAATCCAGTCAACCAGTCCTGCTTCAAGAGCGAGCATCAGTTTCAACACCGAGTTTGATCTTCAACAATCGCACGCAACGTTTGCTTTCCCAGTCCGCGGTGTGCTTCCGCTGCACATGCCCACGTTGCCAGTAAAACCAGCGAGCCGCAATGGGCTTGGCAACGGCCGCATCAGCCCGTCGAACCTGGGCCACCTGGGATGGTCAAAGCATGAAGCGTGCGCCGCCGAAACGCCAACGTGTTCGATATATCATGCATCCAAACCAGCAATAAAGGATGGTCGGAAGCGCCGCCTACACAACTCATACCTGCGACTTTCAGCAACTTGCAGCATGTAATTAACTCGAATGTGGCTTTGTTGGAAGTTGCCTGGGAGTGGGTTGCTGTATGTTGCTCGCTCATGCTAGCCTTTTCAAGCATGCACCAAATCCTCAGCCGCACCTGATGCTCATGTATCTTCATCCGAAATATTAAGCTTTTAAGCATTGGCAGTTCTGACCATCACATGTAGAGTCTCAACGGAAACTTCAAGTTCAACCCATGCCTGCCGAGAAAAATGCACACCCCAGGGTGTGCATTGAGGTTTGAAAAGGCTTCACGCTTCCCTCAAAAGAAGACCACACCTGTGCAACATAATATGGCCTGCTTGGCTCAGAGCGCGCGAATGGCTTGAGCCAGCTGCCGGATCCACGCCACAACCCTCTGCCCCACATTTCCCCAACTTGCTGACCAAGAATCTGCGAAGCCAATGAATCTTGAGACATCCTTACAGCACCAACTGAGCGAATTGAGGGCAAAACACTGTGAAACACAATGATCACAAGCGCCTCAGGAGCCTCAGGCTTTGAACGGATTGTTCACTCACATGTTCAGCCTTACACACGACAGATGTCCGTTCGACAAAGGCTGCGGGCAAAGACGTGGGCCAGTTGCTGCCAAGTCGCGTATCTCTGGCGGTTGAGCTCGAACCATCGAAGGGCCCAAGTCGCGCAATGCAAATATTGACTGACCTTGCCCGATGCACCAAAACAAGTGTAGTGCACACGCACACACAGGCACACAGACAGAGACAGAGACAGAGACAGAGACAGAGGCACAAACGCAAACACAACCACAAACACACGCACACACACACACACAGTCGGCCAACAATGAATTGCTGGAATCAGGCAAGCATTATTCAATGCTTGGCTGTTGGAGGGGTCAAGGGACACGTGGTTGCGTTAGAGTGCTTCCGAAAGCTATCGACCAAATTTACAAGTTCGAAGCCAAGATGCTATGCCGCCGGGCTTTCTGGAAGCTGCATGCTGCCTGAGCTATCAAAAGTTGTGGGCATGGTGGGCTTTCAAATACTCAAAGCTACAAGCCATGTAGCCATTACCTAAGGGATCAGAGGCTCTTGTTGTTCCCAGCCTTTTGGAGCTTGGCATTTAGTTTGAACATGCCTTTGGAGCCAAAGGTAAGACCTGCTTCCCTGCATGCAGCCACTGCTTTAAGCGTGACAGGCTAAGCCCCGCAGAAGCTACATGGGAAAACAAGAACTTGCCGATTCCAGCCCCCAAACTGGCTGAACCCACAATATCACCAAGCATGATGGCGATGCTACGCATTGCAACATCCAACCGTGTATCAATTGCACGGGCAACACTCAGACTCATGGTCAGCGACAGCGGCAAAATCCAGTGGAGCTTGGACTTTTGCCCACTGCGTGCAACATGCCTGAGGCCAGCGGGTCAAAGAAAACTGCGCCCCGCTAAAGAGCGCGTATTCAGAGCATCCAGCGCACCTAGCTCCTCAGAAAACCGCCCAGCGCCCATTCCAGCGCATCGTTGGGAAAAATTGAGCGGCACCCGCCCAAACACATGTGCCAGGCCGATCTTGCACTCCAGGCACGCTTGCTTTGGCAAAGTGCCCGTGCACAAATCGCCTGCTGGTTGCAAGCGCTCCTCAGTACACCTCTACGTGATAGCGATCAGCCTTCTTCATGGCCTTGGCAAACTCTGCCCACACAACGCCGTTCTTCTCCGCCAGGGGGCCAAAACACTCGGCCATGCCGGCCTCCATGCCCTTGAGGCCGCACATGTAGACGTGGGTCTTCTCGTCCTGCATGAGGTCCCAAAGCTCCTCCGCGTACTCGGCCATCTTGGTCTGAATGTACATCTTCTGGCCCGCAGCATTCTTGTCCTCGCGGCTCACTGCGTAGTCGTACTTGAACTGGTCCGGGTAGCTCTTCTTGTACGCCTGGTGCTCGTCGTCGTACAGCAGGCTCTTGGAGTAGGGCACGCCCATGAAGAGCCACGCCAGGCCCTTGAACTTGCGGCCATCGCCGCTGGCGCCGGCGTCGTCGTGGAACAGGAGACGGCAGTAGGAGCGCATGGGTGCAATGCCAGTCCCGGTGGCCAACATGATGATGTTTGCCTCCGGGTCCTCTGGCAACAGCATTTCTGCCCCAGTGGGTCCGGTGATGAGGACGTCATCTCCTGGGGTCATATCGCAAATGTGGTTGGAGCACACGCCGCGGTAGACCTGGTTGTCTGGGAAGCCCGTGCCTGCCTTGTCGGGCTTGTCCTCGCCCTTCTCTCGGTTGGAAAACTTGCCATCCAACTCCACCACGCGCTTCACGCACAGCGACACAGTCTTAGAGTTCTGGTTGTCGCCCACGGCCGAGGACGCAATGGAGTACAAGCGGATCTTCGCTGGAGTCTCGCCCTTCTTGTCGGGGCCTGGCGCGATGACGCCAATGGACTGCCCCTCGATGTAGGGCACCTTGCCACCGTGGTCGAAAGTCACATGGCAGGTCTCCCAGTTGGCATCCCCGGTGTCTTCAGTCAGAGTCTGAGGATGAAAGTCGTTGTCGATGACCTTGCCCTGGTAGGGAGCCTTGGGTGTGAAGAGGTTCCAGGGGATCTCCTTGCCGTGCACCACCTTGGCGCCCTTCTTCTTCACAGCGGCGGCCCGGCGGGTCGTGGCCGACGCCTTCCTCCCAACCACCACGGCGGCTGCCAACGCGGCGGCCCCCACGATCGGCACCCCAGCCGATGCGGCGCTGGGAGCAGCGCCTGCGCTGGGTGCTGCGCCCCTCAGGGCGGGGGCACCCACTTGGAGGCTCGGTGCCACAAAGGTCAACGACATCCTGATCGAGATGCAAAGGGATCTGGGAGGCGCTTTGACAGGGCCCAATGGCTACAGGTGTCACGCAAAGTCATTTGGAACGCTGATGGGGCCAAATATGATTGCATGTGTTGCTAACGTTGCGACTTGTTAATGACTCCATGAAACTCCATGACTATGAATGCGTCTGAACGCCAGTTTCCAAACAAAGCAAAGCAAACATGTTCGGTGAGCAAGTGACTTCTGTGTGGCCTGCATGCCTCTGCATAAGGAACGCCAAACGTGCTTGCACATCAGACCCTAGAATGCTACAGTGTGTAGTGTTCTGTCTGTGTTGGTTAGCTCCATGCTTCAGTTGTGCTTGCCATTGCTTATGCTGTGGCATGGCGGCATCACGTGGCATCGAATCAATCTGCATTCCAACGCGTGCTAACGGCATTCGGGTCTGCGTGGGCACAACAAAGCAAGCACTTGGCCATTGCACGGGCAACACTCATGGTCAGCAACAGCGGCTAAATCCAGTGGAGCCTGGTCTTTTGCCCACTGCGTGCAACATGCCTGAGGCCAGCGGGTCAAAGAAAACTGCGCCCCGCTAAAGAGCGCGTATTCAGAGCATCCAGCGCACCTAGCTCCTCAGAAAACCGCCCAGCGCCCATTCCAGCGCATCGTTGGGAAAAATTGAGCGGCACCCGCCCAAACACATGTGCCAGGCCGATCTTGCACTCCAGGCACGCTTGCTTTGGCAAAGTGCCCGTGCACAAATCGCCTGCTGGTTGCAAGCGCTCCTCAGTACACCTCTACGTGATAGCGATCAGCCTTCTTCATGGCCTTGGCAAACTCTGCCCACACAACGCCGTTCTTCTCCGCCAGGGGGCCAAAACACTCGGCCATGCCGGCCTCCATGCCCTTGAGGCCGCACATGTAGACGTGGGTCTTCTCGTCCTGCATGAGGTCCCAAAGCTCCTCCGCGTACTCGGCCATCTTGGTCTGAATGTACATCTTCTGGCCCGCAGCATTCTTGTCCTCGCGGCTCACTGCGTAGTCGTACTTGAACTGGTCCGGGTAGCTCTTCTTGTACGCCTGGTGCTCGTCGTCGTACAGCAGGCTCTTGGAGTAGGGCACGCCCATGAAGAGCCACGCCAGGCCCTTGAACTTGCGGCCATCGCCGCTGGCGCCGGCGTCGTCGTGGAACAGGAGGCGGCAGTAGGAGCGCATGGGTGCAATGCCAGTCCCGGTGGCCAACATGATGATGTTTGCCTCCGGGTCCTCTGGCAACAGCATTTCTGCCCCAGTGGGTCCGGTGATGAGGACGTCATCTCCTGGGGTCATATCGCAAATGTGGTTGGAGCACACGCCGCGGTAGACCTGGTTGTCTGGGAAGCCCGTGCCTGCCTTGTCGGGCTTGTCCTCGCCCTTCTCTCGGTTGGAAAACTTGCCATCCAACTCCACCACGCGCTTCACGCACAGCGACACAGTCTTAGAGTTCTGGTTGTCGCCCACGGCCGAGGACGCAATGGAGTACAAGCGGATCTTCGCTGGAGTCTCGCCCTTCTTGTCGGGGCCTGGCGCGATGACGCCAATGGACTGCCCCTCGATGTAGGGCACCTTGCCACCGTGGTCGAAAGTCACATGGCAGGTCTCCCAGTTGGCATCCCCGGTGTCTTCAGTCAGAGTCTGAGGATGAAAGTCGTTGTCGATGACCTTGCCCTGGTAGGGAGCCTTGGGTGTGAAGAGGTTCCAGGGGATCTCCTTGCCGTGCACCACCTTGGCGCCCTTCTTCTTCACAGCGGCGGCCCGGCGGGTCGTGGCCGACGCCTTCCTCCCAACCACCACGGCGGCTGCCAACGCGGCGGCCCCCACGATCGGCACCCCAGCCGATGCGGCGCTGGGAGCAGCGCCTGCGCTGGGTGCTGCGCCCCTCAGGGCGGGGGCACCCACTTGGAGGCTCGGTGCCACAAAGGTCAACGACATCCTGATCGAGATGCAAAGGGATCTGGGAGGCGCTTTGACAGGGCCCAATGGCTACAGGTGTCACGCAAAGTCATTTGGAACGCTGATGGGGCCAAATATGATTGCATGTGTTGCTAACGTTGCGACTTGTTAATGACTCCATGAAACTCCATGACTATGAATGCGTCTGAACGCCAGTTTCCAAACAAAGCAAAGCAAACATTTTCGGTGAGCAAGTGACTTCCGTGTGGCCTGCATGCCTCTGCATAAGGAACGCCAAACGTGCTTGCACATCAGACCCTAGAATGCTACAGTGTGTAGTGTTCTGTCTGTGTTGGTTAGCTCCATGCTTCAGTTGTGCTTGCCATTGCTTATGCTGTGGCATGGCGGCATCACGTGGCATCGAATCAATCTGCATTCCAACGCGTGCTAACGGCATTCGGGTCTGCGTGGGCACAACAAAACAAGCACTTGGCCATTGCACGGGCAACACTCATGGTCAGCGACAGCGGCTAAATCCAGTGGAGCCTGGTCTTTTGCCCACTGCGTGCAACATGCCTGAGGCCAGCGGGTCAAAGAAAACTGCGCCCCGCTAAAGAGCGCGTATTCAGAGCATCCAGCGCACCTAGCTCCTCAGAAAACCGCCCAGCGCCCATTCCAGCGCATCGTTGGGAAAAATTGAGCGGCACCCGCCCAAACACATGTGCCAGGCCGATCTTGCACTCCAGGCACGCTTGCTTTGGCAAAGTGCCCGTGCACAAATCGCCTGCTGGTTGCAAGCGCTCCTCAGTACACCTCTACGTGATAGCGATCAGCCTTCTTCATGGCCTTGGCAAACTCTGCCCACACAACGCCGTTCTTCTCCGCCAGGGGGCCAAAACACTCGGCCATGCCGGCCTCCATGCCCTTGAGGCCGCACATGTAGACGTGGGTCTTCTCGTCCTGCATGAGGTCCCAAAGCTCCTCCGCGTACTCGGCCATCTTGGTCTGAATGTACATCTTCTGGCCCGCAGCATTCTTGTCCTCGCGGCTCACTGCGTAGTCGTACTTGAACTGGTCCGGGTAGCTCTTCTTGTACGCCTGGTGCTCGTCGTCGTACAGCAGGCTCTTGGAGTAGGGCACGCCCATGAAGAGCCACGCCAGGCCCTTGAACTTGCGGCCATCGCCGCTGGCGCCGGCGTCGTCGTGGAACAGGAGACGGCAGTAGGAGCGCATGGGTGCAATGCCAGTCCCGGTGGCCAACATGATGATGTTTGCCTCCGGGTCCTCTGGCAACAGCATTTCTGCCCCAGTGGGTCCGGTGATGAGGACGTCATCTCCTGGGGTCATATCGCAAATGTGGTTGGAGCACACGCCGCGGTAGACCTGGTTGTCTGGGAAGCCCGTGCCTGCCTTGTCGGGCTTGTCCTCGCCCTTCTCTCGGTTGGAAAACTTGCCATCCAACTCCACCACGCGCTTCACGCACAGCGACACAGTCTTAGAGTTCTGGTTGTCGCCCACGGCCGAGGACGCAATGGAGTACAAGCGGATCTTCGCTGGAGTCTCGCCCTTCTTGTCGGGGCCTGGCGCGATGACGCCAATGGACTGCCCCTCGATGTAGGGCACCTTGCCACCGTGGTCGAAAGTCACATGGCAGGTCTCCCAGTTGGCATCCCCGGTGTCTTCAGTCAGAGTCTGAGGATGAAAGTCGTTGTCGATGACCTTGCCCTGGTAGGGAGCCTTGGGTGTGAAGAGGTTCCAGGGGATCTCCTTGCCGTGCACCACCTTGGCGCCCTTCTTCTTCACAGCGGCGGCCCGGCGGGTCGTGGCCGACGCCTTCCTCCCAACCACCACGGCGGCTGCCAACGCGGCGGCCCCCACGATCGGCACCCCAGCCGATGCGGCGCTGGGAGCAGCGCCTGCGCTGGGTGCTGCGCCCCTCAGGGCGGGGGCACCCACTTGGAGGCTCGGTGCCACAAAGGTCAACGACATCCTGATCGAGATGCAAAGGGATCTGGGAGGCGCTTTGACAGGGCCCAATGGCTACAGGTGTCACGCAAAGTCACGCGGGAAACTCGTTGGTGCCAGGCCTTTACAGTACTCTGCCAGCAGGCTGACATGCCAAGCCTTTGCCCTTCTGCTTGTTTCGCACAACGATTGCCAATGCAAGATTGTATGACCTTTGAAGTTGATGTAGTACACCTGGTATCAGCTTGCATGACGAGCAGCGTTCGCGCCACGTAGAGCGCTGCCTTTCTTGCCATGTGCACCTGTTGCCCAAGACCAATGCAAAAAATGCGTCTTCCCCGTCCTGTTTGGGAAACAGAGCGGGGACTCTGAAACAGAGATGGTGCAAGTTCCTTTAAGGCTGAAGAGTCGTCCTCAAGTCTTGCCGGGTAATTCCCTCCTTGCCCAGTCTACATGCTTGGTTTTTCGCTTGCATATTGGTCAAAGACAGGCCTGGCGGTAAATCTCGAACCAGCGCACCACCCAGTAGGCTGCTTGCAAGAGATGGCTCCTGGGCAAGCAATGGCATGGCAAGGCCTTGGGAACACCGCGCTGCCCTTCACTCGCCACACTCGGTTGCCAGGCTTCTCCTCTTCTGCGCTTCAACAACTAAAATCCGAACTCGTCTTGTGTAAGTCTCAGTGTGTTTGTTCGGTCGCGTTCCGTACTCCGTTGCTCAAGGAAGCTGGCAAGCACCTTGCACGCAGTTCAACAACTTATGTCAGCCATCAACGATGTTTCTGCTGAGTGCCAAGATTGAAGATTGCACTTTGTACATTTACATCCCATCCTTCTTGTGTATTTCCGCCAGCCATTTCAGATACGTAAACGTCCTACACTCAGTGCTGTGTGATTCCAACAAGCCGGGCAAATTAGGTTGCAAGAGTACATGTTGCAACCGCCAGGCATGGAAAGGCATTAAGATCGGTGTTAAGATCAGTGACCCGTGCGCATGTTTAGCTTGTTTTCCGCCTTGGCTTCCCAGTCACCTGTTCAGGTTTCATGTTGGTAAAATGCTAGGCTGCTAGGAAAGCCGTTCTTCCGAACGGCTGGTCCGGTCTTCTTTGCAATCCATACCTAGCTTGGCCATGCAACTCGCTCCCACATCTGCAGCGCAGCCTTGGTTTCCCAGCTTCCGCCAAGACTCACAGCACTGGTGGCATTGTCCACCGCATTGGTCCGCTTAGCTGCCTTCAGGCCCCCCCGCCCCCACCAACCCGTCCGGAGCAACATGCTCACTTGTCCAAACGGCATGGACATGACCAAGTGAAACACAAACACATCATGTATACAAACTCAGGCCAACAAGGCGCATCGTCACATATGTCCCTCCGCTTTTCATCCCCGCCTGCAGTGCCCGCATCCGGGCACGCTGCAGGTCCCGGTGCCGCTGGAACCAGCGCAAGGCGCTGGCGGCGGTGCCAAGAGCGTCCTACGGGCGACGCGCATTGGAGTCATCCGAGCTCTCATGGTTTTGGAGAGCGCGTGTTGCCCTCTCCCACAATGAAGCGGTAGCAAGGGGTCCGGCTCACCGAGCTCCAAGCCCAAGGCAACAAACAGGACGTGCACACGCCCCCATTGGAATTGCGAAAAGCCGCCAAAACTAGCCCAACACGCAAGCAAGACATGCCATATCATGTCACGTAGAATTGAGTGTCCTCTCGGTCGAATCCCAAAGACGGTTGCTAAAGATAGTAAGTGAACCTTATGACAAGGAACCCTATGATGCAAGTTGAGAGGAATGCGCCAAACTGAGCAAGCAGTGCACATGACTGGCAGTGCCCGACAAATGTCAATGAAGGGAATAATGGCTGAAACTACGAAACACACAACTCAAACAGGCTTACCAAAGCTTCAAAGCCGTGCTTGCATTTCATTTATTGCCGTAGGAGTTCGAAGCATTGTGGAATCAAGCATCGGAAAGGCTGCTTTGCTTTTGCCTGCCCGCCAAGTGCAGCCAACCTTGAGCTACCCTCTGACTAACGCTTCGCTAATTTGAATGGCTAGCTTTGAGTCAGTGAGGTTTCAAATAGTGGAGAGCTGTTCCCTGACCTACAGTCACACGTACACCAAGCGTTTAGCCGACGCTCACAGCCATGCGGCGCGGGCCAGTGCTGCCCCGCGCAGCTCGCCGAAGCCGGGATTTCCGGAGACCCTGCCAGGTCGCCTCAGCTACTTTCTGCTTCAAGCAGCTGCCGGCGAACATCGAAGGTGAGCCTTTGAAACCTGAGAAACCCGGAGATTTGCCTGTTGCTGCGCTTCTCTCCCATGGCTGAACCCTGTTTGAGCGATTGGCTGATGTAGGTGTCCTTCAAAACAAGAATCCTCTACAAATTTGTGTTTCTTGCTTTTTCTTTTACTTATATCTGATGAGAAGCGATAGCTGGAACCAGGCCAACGCAAGCACGATGGCGCCAGAGTCCTGAGCGCAAAGCATATTGCTTGCCCCCATGCGCGCACAAAAAACAAAGCAAGCAACAGCGCTTACGCTAGGACAGCTTTGCATCCGTCCAAAGCCAAGAATGCCTCTAACCATGCCAAGTCAGCCTAAGGATGCCCACAATTCCCGAGCTGCGCTTAGCGGCTTAGCACATTCAGCAGGGTACTGGAGGACTTGGCTTGTGTTCAAGCTTCTGTGGAGGCATCATGCATCTTGGCCATGTAGAGGGCGACACGCCGCGCAAAATTCAAGCGCTTTTGCCATTCGAACCACCGCAATGACTGGATCACCACCTGCAGCTGTAGCAAAGAGGCAGGACATGGCAACTGAGCTCATGCCGCAAGTATTACTCAGCTCTGAGTCGGGGGCATCTGCTGGAAAGCCGTCGTCGGAAATTGCGTCAGAATCACTCCTCGCAGCGCCACAGAACAACCGCACGGCAGCAAGCAGCCACCAAAATAATCATAGCATGCTGCCATGGACTGCAGCGAGAAACAAAAAAAGAATGCCACGCACAGCGTGTATGTGAGGATAAATGTTAAACTTGCAAAACTGATTCAGCATCTGCAACCAAGCGCAGCTTCAATGAACACACGGTCCGGCCAAGACCGTGTCATGGTAATTCCGAGCTGCTCAACTGCCTGCGCCCTTCTCATCGCTTGCCGAGCCTTGCCACGGCGAGTTCGGTGCAATCCCTTGACAAAAGGGGGTCCCACAAAACTGGCCATGCAACGTGACAGTTGCCAAGTGGGTGGTCCAAGTCAGAAACCTTTGCGAACACTTGCTCTTCCGAATCCACCTACGGGGTGATTTCAGGCTGGGCAAGTGATGCCCATGGATAGGTTTTGCAACAGGACACGCAGTTTGCGCCGGAGATGTGCAAGCCGCAGGCTGTCATCCTTGTCTACAGGCAGGTTGCACACACGCCGCTTCCTTCTCAGGCGGAATCCTGCCCTATGGGCATAGCCACTAATGTCATGTAGTCAAATTAGCTTCTGCTTCAGCATGCTAGCCTTTGCAGTATCCAAGCCAGTAAGTTCGTTGTCCAGTTCCCTATCGTTGTTCAATACTCTAGCTCGCCAGTTTTGTGCGTGCCCACAAAATCCGTGAAACACCCAGTACTTAACACAACAGCGGTCATTTTGAGGGTTCCTCATCGCTCATGTCAAATGTCTCATCAATATGCAGCTGAATATGCTTCACGTGGCCAAGAGAGACATTCCGCGCCGACCCCTGCTTCAGCATCTTAGAATAGGAAACCCTCTTTTGGTGGATGTTAAGCAGCAAGCACCAGGACAATGCAGGACACCAACCACACGGAAAAACAGCACTAATTAATAGGTATTTGAATCTATTTGTCCTGCCAGCTTTCACAGGCCCCAGCAAAGAAGATTTCTTGCAAGGCCCCATACAGGACAAAAGGCCGGCCTCTGCGGAATCTTGCTCTGAGTCGGCTTCCAGATCCTGGGTGCGTTCGCTTGTGCCTGCAGGATGGGCCTTGGCCTTCTGCTTCAGCAAAGCCATCTTGGCGGCCTGCAGCCGCATGGACTTGCCGCCAGTGCTGTCAGCGCTGCCGGGCGGCTCCTGCTCCAATGCCTCCAAAGATTCCAAGGCAGCGTCCAATTCCTGGGTGCTTTCGCTTGTGCTTGCAGCAGGGGCCTTGGCCTTCTGCTTCAGCAAAGCCATCTTGGCGGCCTGCAGCCGCAGGGACTTGCCGCCAGCGCTGTCAGCGCTGCCGGGCGGCTCCTGCTCCAACGCCTCTAAAGCTTCCAAGGCAGCATCCAATTGCTGGGTGCTTTCGCTTGTGCTTGCAGCAGGGGCCTTGGCCTTCTGCTTCAGCAAAGCCATCTTGGCGGCCTGCAGCCGCATGGACTTGCCGCCAGTGCTGCCAGCGCTGCTGGGCGGCTCCTGCTCCAACGCCTCCAAAGCTTCCAAGGCAGCATCCAAATCCTGGGTGCTTTCGCTTGTGCTTGCAGCAGGGGCCTTGGCCTTCTGCTTCAGCAAAGCCATCTTGGCGGCCTGCAGCCGCATGGACTTGCCGCCAGTGCTGCCAGCGCTGCCGGGCGGCTCCTGCTCCAACGCCTCCAAAGCCCATCCAATTCCTGGGTGCTTGCCTTGCAGCCGGCGGCCTGGCTGGACTGCCAGCGCTTTCAGTGCTGCCAGCGCTGCTGGGCGGCTTGCAGCTTGCAACGGCCCTGCCATGGACTTGCCGCCGGTGCTGTCAGCGCTGCCGGGCGGCTCCTGCTCCAACGCCTCCAAAGCTTCCAAGGCAGCATCCAATTCCTGGGTGCTTTCGCTTGTGCTTGCAGCAGGGGCCTTGGCCTTCTGCTTCAGCAAAGCCATCTTGGCGGCCTGCAGCCGCATGGACTTGCCGCCAGTGCTGTGAGCGCTGCCGGGCGGCTCCTGCTCCAACGCCTCCAAAGCTTCCAAGGCAGCATCCAATTCCTGGGTGCTTTCGCTTGTGCTTGCAGCAGGGGCCTTGGCCTTCTGCTTCAGCAAAGCCATCTTTGCGGCCTGCAGCCGCATGGACTTCCCGTCAGTGCTTTCAGCGCTGCTGGGCGGCTCCTGCTCCAACGCCTCCAAAGCTTTCAAGGCAGCGTCCAATTCCTGGGTGCTTTCGCTTGTGCTTGCATCAGGGGCCTTGGCCTTCTGCTTCAGCAAAGCCATCTTGGCGGCCTGCAGCCGCATGGACTTGCCGCCAGTGCTTTCAGCGCTGCTGGGCGGCTCCTGCTGGGAGGGGGATCATTTTCGAACACCGATTTTGGATCATTTTCGAACACCGATGTCCTGGATCATTTTCGAACACAGGGTGGGTCATTTTCGAACACATGGGGGGGCTATCCTGCGGCACCCGTGGGGTGGGGGGGGGTGGGGTGGGGCAGTTGCGTTCGCCTCTTACTGCGTGCCCGTGCAACTGCGCCCTGGGGCTGGGGGAAGGGGGCAACCAGGAGGCTCCGAGTCCCAAGTTACCTTGGCTTTTTGAGCTAAGATGTCGTCGGCCGTAATAACTCGCGCGGGAAACTGAAAGGCCGCTACTACTCCGTGAAAAAGCCGTGAAAACTCGTGAAATTTCAAGCTCTGAGTTATCTTGTCCTCGCGACACAAAAAACCTCCTTAGCTCATACGGCCTAAGTAACTTGCGAATCGGAGCCTCCTGGAATTGCGATCGCCGCTTACTGCGTGGCGGCGCAACTGCGTATTGGGGCTGGGGGGGGGGAAGGTGGGGTGGGGCAGTTACGTTCGCTTCTTGCTGCGTGACCGTGCGACTGCGTCCTGAGGGGGGGGGGATGGGGTGGGGCAGTTATTTTCGCCTCTTACTGCGTGACCGTGCGACTGCGCGCTGGTGGTGATGGCGGTGTTGTTGGTAGCGATGATGACGATGTTGATGATGATGGTCATGATGATGATGATGATGATTATGTTGACCATGTTGATGATGATGATGATGTTGATGATGATGATGATGACGGTGATGATGTTGATGATGATGGTGATGATGTTAATGATGATGATATTGATGTTGCCGATGGGGATGTCGATGGCGATGACTTTGATGATGTCGATGATGATGGTGATGTCGACGTCGATGTTGATAATGGTGATGATGTTGTTAATGATGATGATGATGATGATGGTGATGATGCTCATGTTGACGATGTTGATGATGATGGTAGTGATGGTAGTGATGATGATGATGATGATGATGATGATGTTGACGACGATGATGATGATGATGATGATGATGATGATGATGATGATGATGATGATGTCGCTTTGCGTTCCTTGTGCTTTGTGTTCCCGGGTCTACAGTTGACGATTGTCTCCCAAAAGCACGGCGCCATCCATGTGCTACACGTGCATCGTGGTGCGTGTTCGTGCGCCTCATCGTGGTGTGCATGGACACTTGGAAAATGGCCGTGCTGCTGTAAATCACATACACTTGAGCAAAACCGCGTTCAAAAACGAGCCAAAACACGCGTTCAAAAACGAGCCAAAACACGCGTTCAAAAACGACCACCTTCCCGCTCCTGCTCCAACGCCTCCAAAGCTTCCAAGGCAGCATCCAAATCCTGGGTGCTTTCGCTTGTGCTTGCAGCAGGGGCCTTGGCCTTCTGCTTCAGCAAAGCCATCTTGGCGGCCTGCAGCCGCATGGACTTGCCGCCAGCGCTGTCAGCGCTGCTGGGCGGCTCCTGCTCCAACGCCTCCAAAGCTTCCAAGGCAGCGTCCAATTCCTGGGTGCTTTCGCTTGTGCTTGCAGCAGGGGCCTTGGCCTTCTGCTTCAGCAAAGCCATCTTGGCGGCCTGCAGCCGCATGGACTTGCCGCCAGTGCTGTCAGTGCTGCCGGGCGGCTCCTGCTCCAACGCCTCCAAAGCTTCCAAGGCAGCATCCAATTCCTGGGTGCTTTCGCTTGTGCTTGCAGCAGGGGCCTTGGCCTTCTGCTTCAGCAAAGCCATCTTGGCGGCCTGCAGCCGCATGGACTTGCCGCCAGTGCTGTCAGTGCTGCCGGGCGGCTCCTGCTCCAACGCCTCCAAAGCTTCCAAGGCAGCGTCCAATTCCTGGGTGCTTTCGCTTGTGCTTGCAGCAGGGGCCTTGGCCTTCTGCTTCAGCAAAGCTATCTTGGCGGCCTGCAGCCGCATGGACTTGCCGCCAGCGCTGTCAGTGCTGCTGGGCGGCTCCTGCTCCAACGCCTCCAAAGCTTCCAAGGCAGCGTCCAATTCTTGGGTGCTTTCGCTTTTGCTTGCAGCAGGGGCCTTGGCCTTCTGCTTCAGCAAAGCCATCTTGGCGGCCTGCAGCCGCATGGACTTGCCGCCGGTGCTGTCAGTGCTGCCGGGCGGCTCCTGCTCCAACGCCTCCAATGCTTCCAAGGCAGCGTCCAATTCCTGGGTGCTTTCGCTTTTGCTGGCGGCAGGCGCTTTGGTCTTCTGCTTCAGCAAAGCCACGTGTGACGTAGTGGTCTTTGCCTTCTGCTTCAGCAAAGCCATCCGGCCTGCCTCGACTTTTCTCCTTTCACTCGGGCTCGCAGGCGTCATTTGTTCTTCCAGGTCAGACAGTTGTTGCAGTATTTCGCCCATTTCCCTGGATGTGACCCTTGGATCCGACGCAGCGAGCCTAAACTTTTGCTGTAAGAGCGCCAGCTGGGCGCTCCTTACAGTTTCCTTACTTGCCCAGGAAAAAGTGTGGCATGCATTGGTTGGTTATGTCGGTTGTCAGTTATTTTGGTTGATTTTTCAAGGTGACCCCACCAAAGAGACAGAAAAAGGTGCTGGGAAACCGCGCTTCCGCTTGAGATTCCGCTGGCTGCGACTCCAACACCTCCAAGGCCGCCAGGGCGATCTCCAGTTCCTGTGGATCAAACACCCGGCACGGCCGAGTGCGGGCCGCAAACTGAGGCCCCGCAATTTTCGCTGCTGCTGCTGCTCTCTCCCTCTCCCTCTCTCGCTGCCGTTGTGTCCAGAGGGTCTTGACTCAGCAAGGCAACGAAAAAGGCGCCCACTGATATTGAGGGGCACCCCACGGCTTAAGTGCTTCTGCGAGCCCCCTGGGCCTCTGTGGCGTTGGGACATGCGACGAGAACTACCTGGCAGTCCTCCATCTCTGCCCCAATCTTCTGACTCATCTCCGCGCTCTGGAGCCTCATCTCCCGGGCGCTTTGCTGCACCTCCAGATTTGCTTCATGCACTCCAGCCGGCTGGAATTGGGCCACATGCCACCGGCCCAACATGCCACGGTACCCTCCCCTAAAATTGATCTGGAACCTCAAAACACTATTCAGGAGGAAAAACACAAATTCCTGTTACATGTTCTGTTTCAGGATGTTTCAGGGACGTGATCCCAAACCAAAGGCTTCTCCTGCCTTGCTCCTCTCTGACCCGGGCGCTGCACCCTCTGGGAACCTGAGCTGGAATGCTGGAACAAGGGGCCAGGAAAACAAGAAACCACTCCAAGTCCATACAAAGATGCGGCTTTGGGACGGTTTCTTCCATGCAAACGAGCGTCGTTGAGCTTGACTTTCTGTTGACCTGTTGCTGCTGGAAATGTTGTCTGGCCTCTCATGCCACCAATCATTCACCTACACACTGACGGAAAGTGCGTTGCGCATCGTTGTGTAATTGCCGCCTCTAAGTCTTTTCCACCAGCAAAAGGTTGCCCAGCGGCGTAAGAGTGGCAAGCAACCCATCATGCGGCACGCATCATGAATTGGACCCTCGCTGTTGTTTTGGCTACAGCCATGCCCATCATGTGGCTGATGGCCTGCAGGTTAAGGAGTCAGAAGGCTTACTGAAACGAACTGCATACTAAATGCTTCTGACCGGTTAGAGACTGAAATGAGGCGCTGTTTCGCAACCACAAGGAACCCTTGGAGAAATTCTGAAACCCACATTTTGGGCGCAAGAAAGAGGCCTCTTTCGCCATAGGCACTGCCTGGCTGCCAGCTTCCGCTTCTGCTCCGCCACCGCCAGGCGCGCCAGCTTCAGCTGCGCCGCCCCGCGGCTTTTGGTTTCAGCGCTGGCAAAGTTCTCTAAGGCCTGCGAGCGGCTTGTGGCGTCGAGTTGTTCGTCTTGCACTCCCGAGCGCCAACATGGGACCTGAGCCCGCCATTCGCAAAGGAGCCTCCTTTTGGAGGGCCAACCTTTGGCGCAACATGTCAATTTTCAGGCAGTGGCCGATGAAGGAACCAACAACTCGCTTGCCTGCAAGGCCTTGTCAAGATCTTCGATGAGGTTCAGCTCCTTGCCATGTGCTTGGGGCTCATGAATGCCCGGAACATTGAAGGTGGGGTTGATAGTTCAGCTCCTTGCCATGTGCTTGGGGCTCATGAATGCCCGGAACACTCGAGGAAGATCGAGGAAGTTTGGAAAAGTTCAAGAACCAATTGGCGTTGAAACTCGGACCGTTGTGGGAAGAGTTTTAAGCGCCCGCCTGAAAGCAAGCATCTAGAGCCTTGACACCTGCAAACGACTCGGTTCCGAGCAATTGCCAAACTACATAGGTATACAAGACATACAGGGCTGTGAGGTTTTCTCATGCACATCACCGCCTCGGCGCTCATGCGCTGTAAGTTCCATGGGAGAAACATGTTTTCCTGAGACACACCCTTCTGCGCCCGCAATTACAAGCAGTTTCACACGCAAGCCTATGTTTCGTCCCACGGGCGCCACGTTCTTCAAGAGCCCGAGGACTGTTTTGCAATGGGGTGCGACTACTTGCAAAACACAGAGAGCACCATTTTGCACGCCGAGAGCCTTCGTATCACCGTCCTTGCTGAGCATCATGCCACAGTGCTTTTAACAGACAGGGTGGCCCCATAAAGGAAAACGTCGGTGTGTGGTCGCTTGGTGCCATGTTAATGTATTGAACACCTCCATTTTGCCCTCGACCCTGGTAAGGATTTTATGTTTAATATCGACATCCTGATAGGCCACAACTCTCTGCAAACGTTGATGTGTGGTCGCTTGGTGTCATGTGAATGTATTGAACCCCTCCGTTTTGTCCTCATGACACTGGCAAGAACCCCGTGTTCAATATCGACATCCTGATAGGTATGTATGTATACACATGCGTTTGTATGCCAATTCCTGCAATGGATTCCTTTTGCTACTTGTGTGAACCCTCTGCACAAACAGAAAACGCCCCTCCACTTTCAAAAGCAAAAAATAGTCCAAATGCATTGTGACACGGCAACGAACATATTTGCATCCCCCCGTTCCCGCCCCCCACGTGCGCTGCTGCGGGTACGATGGGCTCATGTAAAGCACGGCGCATGCCGACGAACGTAATTACATCCCACCCCCCCATTCCCCCGCCCCCCACGTGCGCTGCTGCGTGTACGATGGGCTCACGTAAAGCACGGCGCGTGCCGACGAACGTAATTACATCCCCACCCCCCCTTCAACCCCCCCATCCCCCCCCCCAACCACCCAATCAGCTGAAAACCCTACGGCCGTCTATGTGCCGTGGACCAACTACATGGCTGAAGCCCTGCCCAAAAGATCCGGCACCCTGGCTGCAAAAGAACCCTCCTGGCATCAAGCATGAAAAGGGTTTGAAATTGGACATCCCCAATCCCTAGGCGACGCAGGCAAAATTCAACATTTCTCATCGAACATCGTCGATAAGTACTTGAGGAACCATGTTGGCTGACTGCCTGGAAGTAGCCAAGCGAGCTAATGATGCCGCCAATTCACAAGCTCTTTAGAAATCTGTTCCTTGCTAGCTTCTTCCTGCGCGGGTAATTCGATGATGGTTTGATCAAGGCCCAGGACGACCCCTACCAATCAAACAAAAACGGCCTATGTAAACGCTGATCGCAATCGACTCAGCTGCATTTCAACGCAGCATACTGCAGCCAACTCAGTTGAGTTGTTCAAAATGACCTTTCCCGAAAACTGCCCCTCCGCCCGTTTAAGCCAACCTTTCGCACGCTTCCGCGCCCAGCGCTCCTTGGGTTCCGCCCGGAGCTCCTTGGGCACTGTCTTGGCCTCGAAGTGCACGCGCTGCCTGGAAGCAACGCCCCTTGGCCTTCTGGGGTCTAAAAGGCAACAGCGCCTGCGGAGCACCTAACCGACCCATACCTTTGAGCTGTTGTGAAGTCTATGTTCATGACGGATCGAATGCCCCCCAGCCTGTGAATGGCGAAATAAGCTCAGCCTTCGCAACACTCCGCAACATGCCTAAATGATTCAGGAGAAACAGCTGCACGTGTCGAACGTCATCTAAAGACTCTAGCCAAGCGGCTGTGCTTACAGCAATGGTTTCTTTGAATATTTAACTTACGATGAATCACGCTTTCAATCTCCAACGGCTGCCAAGGCACTTGCGCATACCAGCTTTGACAACTTCCACACGGTCAGAGCGACTCTTCTTCTTCAGTTTTTCTGTCTTGGATGTTGCAACGAAAAGGAGCCAGGCAAGCCACAGAATCTGCAAAAAGAAGGCCCTCGGAAGCAAGAACGTCTCCGCTGAGTGGGGCAAGGGCTGTTTGAGAGCCTGCTTGCGAAGGTCGTGATCAGCCTGGCAAAGGTCAAGCACAAAACCCCCAGCTGAAAATTTTAGCTTCCAACTGTCATGCCATGCCATTCAGCAAAAGGTGCTCGCCTGGACCTCCCGCACCAACGGTGATTGTGGCGCGTCCGGAAGGCTCTTGGGGTGAGCGCGCCCTTCCTTGCCAAACTTTGGCACCTCCCCGAAGGACGGCGTGCGCTGTGGCTGCCCCCGAGAGTCCCTTTGCGTAGTCTTGGCCGCCCGTTGCGCTTCTTCAGCCTTGCTTGCCGCCTGTGCCTCCTCCCTCCTCCGCAGCTCTTTCCTCAGGTGCACGCTGGCCACAAGAAAAAGACCCCTCTTTGATTGCTCCATGATGCCTCCCAGGGCTGAGCACAACAACAGTGACATCAAGGGGCCTGCCAAGCCGAGTTGCAGCCGCTCTCTTCGCAGCTCCTCCGCCTTGGCCTCCAACACGGCCGCACCCACCCGTGGTGCCGCACTCGGCTTCTGCGCGGAGCTACCGCGCGAGGTGCCGGATCGGGCAGGCGGCCGAAAGCTGCTCTGACTGGTCTGCGAAGTGGAGCGCGTCCTGGCATAACTTTGCAAGACTGTGTACGCCGACTTAGCGTCAGCTACGTGTCAGCTCCGGCCAAAGAGGCATGGCGTTTGAAAGGATGTGTTGCCTACCTCACAAGTCTTCAACTGACCTCTTGTGATTTCAAGCACTCGCCTGGTGCGCTTCCAGGCGTTGTCCAACTCCTGCGCCAACTCCTCCAACTTGCGTCCGGTGTCCTTCCAGGGTTTCCAGGCTTGCTTCCGGAAGAACACGCATCGTCCGACAAGATCTCCCAGAAAAAACAGGCCACGAAGGAGTGACAAAGGCCCTGAAGTCAAACGACTCTTAATGGTTACACCCGAGTAATTACTCCCTGCTCGGTCGACAAGGTCCAGAAAAAAAGGCTTGATCGGGCGTCACCATTATCATTAACGTGATCCGTTGCGCCACACCGACATCAAAGCTGCGGCCATCCTGAGTCTCATCTGACAAGGACTCCGCCTTGCTCACGCGAGCTTTGGGTGCGGAAGTCCGTTTTGCGAATGGCGTGGCGCGCATTGATCTCACTGGTCTCCATCCGGAGCCCAAGGTGCAGTCAGGCCACTTGCCCGAGCCAGAAGCCTGCAGCTCTGCCAGACTTGTCAGCGCATGCTTCTCCTCTAGTCTTAGAGCCGCTGCGGTGTCATCAAAGCGGGTAAGGACCAAGACGCACGCTGCTCGAAAATACAAGTGGCCATGCTGGCGAGGACTGGACAAAAAACACCCTGCTTGAGGGAGCCATGTCCGTCTCTTCCCTTCCCAATGTAAAATCCCAAGCTCACGGTTGCCAGGTCCTAAAAAACAGCTCCGAGGACCTATGGCCGCCATATGCCCCAAACTCTTCCGCGGCAACTTGCCACGAACATCGCCAGCTATGTGCTGGGATGCTGCGTAGTTTTGACAAGTGTTTAACTCCAAAGGCAAAAAAAAAAGGCGTGTTGGCCCCGTGAAATGTGCTGGCTGCAAAAAGGGTGAGTACTTTGCAGCTCCACCCACATGTAAGCCTCACAGTTACAATCTATGCAAGCCCTGAACCCCTGTCAAACCAGAACCAAACCAAACCTGAAAGTTGAAAGCGTCAAAGAATCGAGTGTTGCTGGAAGACCCGGTGGGGCTGAATTCTGTTCCGACCCTGCCGGAAACCGCGAATGCTCCTGCCTATGTAATGGCCGGGCCCGACGTTGTCCAAGTGTGAAGAAGACCTGCACTATGCCCCGCGTGGGACAACTCGACTGAGCGATTCAGCAGCTCTGAGAAGCTGAATTTGAGCCACACTTGGCCTGCGTTGCCTCTACACCTCGATCTTGAGGACCGGGTGTGGTGTTTAGGTTAACCCATCTTTGATGTCATTGCTGGAAACGCTTCTCTTGTCAAACACTGGGTGTCTGCGACGCAGGCATAATTTACAAGGCTCCCACCGGACGTGACTAAGGTCGGTCATCTTCTTGGCCGTCCTTGGCGAGAGGAATGCTTTCTGCATGTTGGTTCTATGGGGGAGCCACGCGAATTGCCATGAAACTTGCAGTGACTTCCAAATAGGTATCCTTATGGCCCCTTGGCATTGAACAAAATAGGGGAAAAGCGTGTGCTCACTCAAGGCTGAATAGCCATGAATTGATGTGCCTTGCGAGCTCAAGTCTCCACTGAGCTGCAGGCAAATCCCGATCCTCTTTCGAACAGCTCCACGTGAACCTCAGCAGAAAAGGGGGGATGTGAAGGGAAGGGAAGGCCTACGAGGCGACCATCTAGGAGAAGCATTCTGATCATTCCAAGGGAACGGCAAAATGTGTCACAAGTGTGGCGTTCCATTGCAGTAACCAAATGCTAAAGTGCG
This sequence comes from Effrenium voratum, assembly GCA_963377175.1. NCBI lineage: Eukaryota > Dinophyceae > Suessiales > Symbiodiniaceae > Effrenium > Effrenium voratum. The sequence goes on along the minus strand of CAUJNA010003592.1, from coordinate 393,512 downwards.
GAAGAATCAGGAATAGATTGCTTGGATTGGATCTGGGGCGACGCCGGGATCAATCATGTAGGTGGCTTTCATGTGCACACCCAGCTATTCCAGGGCCAATTGTTTGAATGGACGGCTTGAAAGTGCATCTGTGCAAACCCGGTGCCTCAGAAAGCCCAAGCCTCAAGGGCCCTGGGTACTGTGTGTGCTTCCTGCTTGCTTCAGAGCATCTTCCGGCCTTCTGAGTGGCTTGGCCAAAGAAACAAGGTCTTGACTTGCTCGGGTCACCTTCCCCCTTCGACTTCCGGAGGCTGTGCCGGACTCACCCTGAAGCGCAGGGAATGCACAAAAGTCACTGCTCGAAGCACCTCGCATTTCCACGAGGCAACCGGCGAGCCAAAGCTCAAAACAGCCAAGGCCCCCAGCCCTGCCGACTTCTTGTAGCAAGGGTGTGGTCCCCGGATGTTCCCCTCGAGCACCTGCGCCCATGATTCACACAAAGGCCCGACTCAAAACTTTGGGCATTCAAGGGTCTCTATCCTGCTGTCGGGTTTCCACAAAAGCTTGATGAAGGCCCAAGCAACCAGCCTTTCGATGCGATTTGTTCGGGAAGCAACTGCGACAGCTTGCTCCTTGCCAAAAGGACAGCCTACATTCAAGAAAGAGCATGGCTATCCTGCTGATGCCAGCTGGCGATGCTGCCGCATGGCTCCTCATGTAGATCCCTTAGGCACCCGAACCCGCCAAGGGCCCACTGACAAATGGAACAGGCTCGGAACATGCCCAGTTGTGCGAGCCGGTTGGCCCATCTCGGACACCAATCACATCTGACGAATCCATCCCTTTGAGACTTTGAGGGATTTGCCTCACAAGCGACCGCAAGAAGGGTCATCTCAAGGCATGGCCACTCAAGAGGCTCCCAGGTCCCCTCCCGCCTCTCCCTCGAAGCGCTGGTGAGGCTGGAACTCGGCATTGTGAAATGTTCTTTCACGTTCCATCAACTACTTCATCCAAATCCTGCCCTGCTAATTAATCACCCACACCCTCCTGAATCGACACGAAAGAGCCATGCTCCAAAGCACTTAACTCCCCTCTTGAAATTAACATGGCCTTCAACATGCTCATGACCAACATGGCCAACCTGACTCAGTACCTCATGCTTTCCGCCTAAGGCCCGCGCCTCATCCTTCACCACCTTGCGCTTGAGCCCCAGGCGCCTCTCCTGTCAAGCGAGCTGATCGAGCCTCTGCCGGCGGACGGGCAGCAGCGACAGCCTTGGAGACAGCTCTAACAAACAACATGCCATGCAAAATATTGAGCATTAAACATGGCGCCAGGCAAGCACCCCGCTCGACGATCCTTCAACAGACTGCCAAAACTCAGCTGGTGGATCCTTGTGCGCCTGAGGTGCAATTACTAAACGGTCTGACGTTTAAAACCAAGTGCCTCTATGTGTGAAGTAAAAGCTTTGCCCCCAAAAGATGGGCACCTTTGGACTCAACCCCATTCTTTTGATGCTTGCTATGTTGACGAAGACAATGAACTAGTCTGACTGTGAGGCGGAGTGACCCGCTGATAACGCTCTATCAGAAGTGCAAGGCATTGCTCAAGCTAAATTCCAGCCACAGAGTGCCCAAGCCACAGCTTGCTTCATCGCCTCTGGGTCAATCGTTTTTGGGTCAATCGCCTGTGGGTCAACCCAGCTCTGATGCCCACGTCCTCCATATCTGCCCACGCATGAAGCTCGGATCTCTTCCTGGCCGGGCGATAAAAAACAAAACAAAAACTGTCGTTCAAACTAGCTGCTTGAAAACTCTGCATTTTCTTCCCGGGTGTAAACGGTGTGTCACCAACGGTTGACTTATCCGTGCTTTCCTTTCGCAATTGGTGGAGTGCGGGTATCTCTGCTTGAAGTGGCTGAGACACATGACAAAATCCATGCCGAGCTTCATTCCAGGAAGTTGTTTATAACGGTGCTTTCTATGGCGTAGCCATGTCACAATCATTTTCCTACCGCCTGGGCCTGTGAAAGGTGAACAGGCATTTCTTCTCTAGTCACTGCGCCCAGCGCCCAGATGCGCCCAGCATCTGGCAAATGGGCAACCATGCAGGTGCAATATCCCCAGTGGGGAGGGGGGGTCCCCCTAATCCATTTAATGTATTTATTCTTCCCCACAAAAGGGAAAATCACCATAAATGGAATTCCAGGGGTCACCCCCCGCCCCCAATTCCATTTATTGAAGGCGGTGGGGATGGTGCCCAGTGAGAAAAGCTCTGAAACCCCTTGAGCCTCTTCTCTGCGATCACCTCCTTTCTGTGCAGCTTGAGCTTCTGCTCTTGCTCCTGCGCTAGCGCCACTCGAAGGCCATGTGTGCTTCGCGCACTGGACGGTGACTACCTCAACTTTCCCCCCCCCCCCCCACCCACCCCACCAGTTTGTATGGTTGACGATGATCCAGATTTCGTGAAACTTAAGATGTTCAATTGATTGAAATGGCATCCCCCAACGGCACCTGATAAAACAAAATGACAAAGACCATAGCAGAAGCCACTCGCCACATCTGTTCGTGCATTCAGAAGCAATGGCCTCTGCCAGACTCCTGAAAACTCGTCTTTAAAGATACTTGTTGCGCTTTGTTGGCAACACACATTAGAGAGTTGGCAAGCCAAATTGATCCCTGCAGCAACTTCGGGGCAAAGCTGGGTTGAACAACGAACAACGGCAACAAAAATACGACGTGAAAGAAACACTCCCAGTAGTTTCAAGGCCACACGGTGACAGGGCAAAACTCAGCATGCTCATGCCTATCATATAGCTAAGGTTTTCTTTTCTGCTGGTGCGCAAAAGACTATTCCAGGTTCCCACTCAAACTGGTCAAAACTACTAATCATTCTCAAGTTTGTTGATCCAGAATTAGGCTGGTCGGTCCTGCAGGGATGGGAACCTCTTCGTCTGCTTGATCATCGCCAACTGGCAGCCGGCATTCGTGTGCGAAACCCGCGATTTGAGCGAGGGTTGCTCCTGTGCTCATAAGCTGCGCTTGATTCTGTCTGTGAAGGGGTGCAAGGATCCTGACCCTAAACTCCACTTTTCCCGCTGCAGCACCCTCCCTGCCGCTCTTTGGGCAGAGACGGCGACGCTAGGATTTGTGAGGCGAGCGCGAGCGTGTCACTTCACGGCTGGCTTTCCCATCCTGCAGACATGCGACGTGTAGGGTCATGCGACATGCAAGCAGCTCGCTGGACCAAATGAGCGGGCATCCCCAGCACTCAATATGATCGTGGAACCAACCGAGCCAGCACGGCCAACCTTCAGTGCCCATGCATATTTGCTGAACCTTGCCTACACACTTGACTCTTCCCGCTTGGCTGTGGAACAACGCCGAGCAAACAGCCTGACAAACTGCCTCTCAGCTGGGCTGTGAGAAACAAAAGTTGAACCCATCAGTGCGGCCAGGATTGGCCAAAACCGAGGACAGGAAATACCGTACCAAAGTTCGGGACGCTCGCTCACTCTTAGCAAAGTGCTACGTCGGCCAAACAATGCGACCCACTCACTCATGGTGCCAAGCCTATCTGACAAAGAGAACACCACAGTTCTATCAGACGCGGCCTCCTCCTGTTCATCGCAATGCCTTCTTGAACCTCCGCGGATCGCGCCTCCGCTTGCTTGCAAAGCCAGGCCACTTCAATGGCTTTGCCCTTCCTTGTGCCAAAAGCAGCGATCACCCGATCAAAGCATGAGCAACAACATGCATGAACCTCTGTTGCGAGAGAGCTGGCCTAGGTTCACATATGTGATGTCATCGTGTCATTCGCCAGCGAATCAGTTGAAGCAAACTCCAATCTGCTTCAAAGTGCTGCAGGACCAACAGGATTTGAGACTCGCGCTGCATTGTGCCGTGGCCCCTTGTTTGCTTCTACCTCACGTGACAACAAATATGGGGTCAACACTGCCGTTTCTTTGCGCTTTCCTGATCCAAGGCAACAATGGGCAACGATGTCCGGTTGGCCTTGCTTCAAATCTACCGCGCTCTTGAACGAATAGGCCTGCCCTGCTTCACAGATTCAAGGAAAAAAACAAGCAGGTCCCTTGGCCAACTCCCTGCACCCATTGCATGCCCAAGCGCAGCTGCTTCCCGTTCATGGCACTCAAAGCCGCAAGGGCTTCCTCGTGGCTTGGGTACTCCAACATGCAGTAGCCTCAAGTAAGCCACAACATGCTGCCGAAGGGGCCACATGCAAGGCACGACGCCAAATGCTGGCCAAGATGCCTTTGGCATTTCCTGTCATCCTTCGCAAAGCTCCGAGTGCTGGGAAACAATGACCATGCAGCATGCACCAACTCAGTCAGGGGGCCCCGTGCTGTGCTGGTTTTGTTCTCTGTCCTGTCCAAAGGCACGTGGAGACTGGTGAGGGTGCCGAAAGGTCGGAAAGCCTCATCCACATCATCCTCTTCGACCTGCGGTACCCATCAAACTGTTCTGGGTGCTGGGAGAACGTATTCCAACAGCACTGCCTTCCATGCATTGTGCAACGGTTTCGACTAGTTTCAGTGACGGATTGTGCCAGGTTGGGCCGCACGTAGGGCAAAGCCCTCCCAGGTTCCATGAGTTTTGAAAAGAGAGTCAGGTCATAGCATCATCCCGCCTCTTCAGGCAGATTGGTAATGAAAAGCCCCCAGCCCTCACGGGACTTGGCGGGCCGCTCGCCCATGGCCGCTCGCAAAGGCGGGCCTCTTCTTTGGAGGCGTCAGGCAATGAATCCGTGAACGACCCCATAACTCTTTGCGCCTTGGGCCCCTCTTAATGGTGTCCCATTGGCGCAGAAAAGCAAGATTTAGCAGAACCGCATCGTTCGTGATTTGAAAACTGCTTGGAGGGCCAAAGCCTAGGCTCCAATGATATCATGCCGGTGGGTTTTGCGGCCGTCTTCAATTGCTTCTGCTGGTCACACTGCTTTCGGCCATGGTGAGCAATCAGGCTTGAAAAGGCGGAACCCCCCTCAAACAAGTCTTGACGATTGAGCAATGCAGCAATGGCTGCGGCCTGGTGTTCACTTGCCAATCCTTACATTTTCATGTGGCGAAGACGCGGACATGCTTCACTCAACAGCATGGCCAATAGCAGGGCCTACTTTCCAACCTGCAAAGGCAAGCTTGAGTTCTGTAGCACCTGCCCCCGTACCGTGCCTGCTCTCTCTCTTCCACATATGTGTCGATGTTCCACTGCTTCTCTGCCTGTGCCGACGTCCGGGCGACTCAGGTCACAAGCACCCCGTCATCATGCTTCCAACGTCATCCGCGCAGTCACGATAAAGCAGGCCAGGCACTCCATATGGTAATTGAATTCTGCCAGCCAATGCACGTGGTCGATGATCTCAAGACCTGATCTGCAGCGCGTTCGAGGGCCTTTCATGCATGTCAAATTGAGAACCGGGAAGCCAAGCACAAACCGCGGATTTGAACGGCTTGTTGCCGCCACTGACAATTGGCAACCCTTTTTCTGGCGCCCAATTTGATTTTCTGTCGACCCTTGTTCCAAGAGCTGAAGGGGTTGAGCAGGCTGCTTTGCAATGCGCGCAGGTTGATGCTTGGTCTGAAGTGTCTAAAGTTTAGGGTGGGACTGACGAACGGACCGATCGGGCAATCAGATGCCCGAAAATCGGATTCCAAAAACAACAAGCTCTCCCCATTCAATCATGAGAGCATCAACTACAATTCGAGAACATCCAGCCTGTATTGCCTGCAACGTGCTCAAGGATGGCCTTCTCAACTCCTATCCTCTCTTGGCCGCTGGGCTCCCCGGCGAGCTACGTGTGTCATTTCCTAAGCTTGTCTTCTTTGCATCCCAAGACTTTGACACCGCAAATAAGCACAAACACCATCGGCCACCAGACATGCTATGTACTCTGGCTAATGTCAATGCTTTCATCTGTCCTTTGCTTGTGATGATGCATGGTTCTGGGGGCTCATCTAAACAAAGCACCATCAGTCACTGTCCGTTTCTTGGAGAGCGTCTCTCTCGACAATCACTCGCTTGCATTGCTCTCACACTAACTGTCAACAGTCACAGTCACCACACCTGCGCCTGTACTGCTCAGAAATTAGATTGATACACTCTTCCAAACCATCGTGAACGCCAACGCATTGCTCTGCAACTATTCCATGTGTGGACCCGTGTGTGCGTGCGTGTGTTCCAAACTGTGGTGAGTGCTTGAATGTCCTCGCCCCCCTCTCCCTTGCAAAGGTACCTTCCCACATTGAGACACGGCAGGGGTTAGGCTAACATGAGCACATGGCAAGAACTCAGGGAACATGATCTGGCGCCAAAGGGATATTATATGTTCGTGCGCAGGTCCATTCTTGGCATGCATGTCAGTAGTTTGAGATGGATGTAGTTGTGTGTGTGTGTGTGCACATCTGTTTGCAAATGTGCGCTCTGCGAGCTCTTGCAGCTTTAACGCCATCTTCATTCGATCCCGAATGATTCCGAGTTGTGTGTGTGTGAGTCGCATTGCTTTCACCCATTTCCAGCATTGTGTGCTTGGTGTCGGTGACTCTTACATCTGGGCAGGTTTGGCCAGGCAGCCCCAGATCCCCCCTGCCTCCCTTCGGCTGATTGGCGGTTGATTGGCTTTGGCGGTTGCTCAGCCGACTTGCCACTCCTCTCGTTCTGGGTAGTATTTGTTGTGTACATGTCCATCCTAATAAGTGTGCCTACCCTATTCGTACATAGTTGAGCGCTCGAGCAAAAACGCTCATGCAGCATCTGAGTGGCAATTACGCCTTGCGCCAAGACTTGTGTCGGCGTGGGGGGCAAACAGTCTTTTTCCCAAAGGAGTTCAAGTTTCGATTCGAGGTCCAACCAAGCGGCAGCGAACACACTCACACATATGGTACAATATGTTACTACAATTATTTGTTTTTCATGTGCTACTATAGTAACTGATTTATTCACCTCTCACAAAACAACTATTACGAATAATAGTACCAATGCTAATGCAAATGACAAGCCTGTCTACCTTGGCCCCAGCTTTGGCTCTGCAAACGGCTAATCAAATGCCGCGAGTCGTGATACAGGTGCTCGAAGAAGCCCTGTGTAGGCTTGTACCTGGGAACTAGCGGGCCGGAGCTGCCAAACTGGGCACCTTTAAGAAACAAACATCACCTTGCAAGCAGAAACCTAGAAACCAGCTCCAAGTGATGTTCAGCAAAAACAAAGCTGTATCCTGTGAGGAACTCTGCCAACTACCAGGCCAAACACTCCGCGTTCTGGCATGTGTCATGAGTGGTGCAACATGTGGCACCATAACGGTCATTGCCAACGAGGTCATTCAGATCAAACTCGTGGCGCAAATTGCCGAACCGTCTTCTTGTTAGAGAGGGCTGTCAAGCGCCCGGGCCGATGCTTCTTCAGGCGCTCCATGAACGCCTCCAGGCCACTCTGATTACATCTGATTACAGTATAGAATTCCGCAGCAGCTACCAGGTACCATGACTGAAAGTTGGTAAATCTCCGCAAAACCTTGGTCCACACGTCCGAAGCTGGACAAACAATACTCACAGCTCTCAGCCCTGCTTTCGGCTTCACACCGGATCGTGTAAGCTTCGCACCTGGTGGTCGATGGACTTCCAGCCACCTGGCAAAGAGCGAAAGTGCGGAACAGTCATGACAAGCAAAGCGGCGCGTCGGCGGACGCACGCACCCCCGCGCATGTGCGCACAAACACAGGAGACACACACACACACACGCACATGCAAAAGCAAACGCAGAGCCGACAAAAGGGTTGAAAACAGTCGGAACCATCACTCATGCCTCTCAATTGCAGGCTCTCATGGGTGCCTGTCTGCGACACGCCCTTGCTCTCCTGGCATAGGAGTGGGCATGTGCAAAAAACACCCCGGCGAGGACCAAGGAGAGCTAAAGCTACAGCCCACTCTGCCACATCCAAGGAACCCCTTCAATTACTTTGACTCAATAAATCTAAATGATCCAACTAGAGGACGATTGGCCCGAAAGCATTTTTCCCCAGGTGCTCATCCAGCCGCGGAGACGCCTTTTTACATTGCTGCGGCGAGCGTGTCTGCGCACGGCGATGCTCAGTGTGTATGGTCACATGAGAGCTCCATCTCATCATCCTAGTTTCCTCTCGAACTGCGCCGCGCGATTTCTCACGAAAGTGGTCTGCGCAAGCTGCATTGTTCCAGGCTGCTGCGCGCAAGTTGCTTTCTGCAAGCTGCTGCACGCAAGTGCTCTGTGCAAGTTGCTCTGCGCAAGCAGAGCAAGTGCTCTGAGCAAGTTGCTCTGCGCAAGTGCTCTGTTCCAGTTGCTCCGTGCAAGCGCTTTGCGCATGTGCTCTGTGCAAGTTGGTCTGTGCAACTTGCTCTGCGCCAGTTGCTCCGTGCAAGCGCTTTGCGCATGTGCTCTGTGCAGGTTGCTGTGCGCAAGTGCTCTGAGCAAGTTGCTCTGCGCAAGTGCTCTGCGCCAGTTGCTCCGTGCAAGCGCTTTGCGCATTTGCTCTGTGCAAGTTGGTCTGTGCAAGTTGCTCTGATAAGTGCTTTGTGCAACTGCTCTGTGCAATTCGCAGAGCGCAAGTTGCTCTGCGCAAGTGGCTCTGCGCAAGTTGCTCTGCGCAAGTGCTGCCGGAGCTGTGGGAATGCACTTCGCGTACTATTTGTGTACTTAAAAAAGTTGCGATTTTCCAGCCGGAGCTGCGGGAGCACGCTCCGCATACTACGTCTGTGCTCAAAAGTTGCGATTTTTCAGCCGGAGCTGCGGGAGCACGCTCCGCATACTACGTCTGTACTTAGAAGTTGCGATTTTCCAGCCGGGGCTGCAGGAGCACGCTCCGCCGCGTACTACGTTTGTACTTAAAAGCTGCGATTTTCAAGCCAGAGCTGCCGCGGACCAGGGGGGAATCGAACCCGCGACCGCGGGATTGCGAAAGCAGGCGCGCGAGCCACGAGACAACTTCCAAAGGCCATTTCGCAGAGGGTCGCGCGCGCATGTGAAAAATCGTAAACAGTCCTCAGTTTTTGAACCTCGACCACGCGAATCTCCGCAGAGGGTCGCGCGCGGCTTGCAGAAATCGTAAAAAGTCCTCAGTTTTTGAACCTCGACCACGCGAATCTCCGCAGAGGGTCGCGCGCGCGCATGTTAAAAATCGTAAACAGTCCTCAGTTTTTGAACCTCGACCACGCGAATCTCCGCAGAGGGTCGCGCGCGGCTTGCAGACATCGTAAAAAATCCTCAGTTTTTTTAACATCGACCACGCGGATCTCCGCAGAGGGTCGCAATCCCGAGCGATGATCAAACTCCCGCCCCGGCGCCTTAGAAACCTAAACTAACTTACATAGCTGCTTACGCCGAAGCTCTAGGCAAGCTCTACCTAACCTTGGCTCTGTGCCACTTGGCTCTGTGCCACTTGGCTCTGCGCCACTTGGCTCTGTGCCACTTGGCCCTGTGCCACTTGGCTCTGTGCCACTTGGCTCTGTGCCGCTTGGCTCTGTGCCACTTGGCTCTGTGCCACTTGGCTCTGTGCAACGTGGCTCTGTGCCACTTGGCTCTGTGCCACTTGGCTCTGTGCCACTTGGCTCTGTGTAACTTGGCTCTGTGCCACTTGGCTCTGTGCCACTTGGCTCTGTGCAACTTGACTTGGCTCTGTGTAACTTGGCTCTGTGCCACTTGGCTGTGTAACAAGGCTCTATGTAACTTAGCTCTATGTAACTTGGCTCTATGTAACTTGGCTCTATGTAACTTGGCTCTATGTAACTTGGCTCTATGTAACTTGGCTCTATGTAACTTGGCTCTATGTAACTTGGCTCTATGTAACTTGGCTCTATGTAACTTGGCTCTATGTAACTTGGCTCTATGTAACTTGGCTCTATGTAACTTGGCTCTATGTAACTTGGCTCTATGTAACTTGGCTCTGTGCAACTTGGCTCTGTGCAACTTGGCCCTGTGTAACTTGTCCAAGGGCTCCGCACGGAAGAACCCTTCGCGATGAAATTAAACATTGTGTGAGAATGCAGTCTGCATCAACCAAATATTGCCGGCATTGCCATTGACGCATCATCATGCAATCAGAATGGTTGCCCGAAGCTACTGTGCACAAGGGGTCAGCAAAGGCATGAGACCAAATGGCTGATTGCTTGATCCCTCAAATGTTCACATGATCCTCCGTGTTGCCACATGTGCTGCCAGCCATCTGTGTCACGCAATCCATGCACGATTGATTGAATCATGCCTCCGTAGGTGTTCATGTATACACGAGAGCTTGCTTGTGCAAACGCATGTGGAAACTCCGCCACAAAGTCAGGATTGCCACAGGACAAAACAAGGAGGAACCCAACTGGAATCTCCACCGCCGGAAGAAAGTAGTACCTGGGGGGTTGTTGGATCCTCGCAGAAAGCCATGATGTGCCTCTGGGAAGGTCACCGATGGCTGGCTGTACTCACCAGCGCCAGGAGAAGGCCTCGCTTCGGGCCAAGGAAATTCAATTCCGGTCGCCAAGCTGCCTAAGCCAAAAGAAACCGGATACAACCCCAAAGACACATATCTGGCATCCCATTTCTAAGTGTCAAGAGTCCCGTAGGTGAGGCACTTCTCCTGCCCAGGTATCATTCTTGCACGGGCGCTGACAAATCCGTAGAGGTGGCCTGGCTGGAGAGTATTGTTGGGGCTGGCCTTTCAGCTGGGCTTGGCCCAGAAGGGGGATCAACCTGCAGCACGCTTCCAAAGCGCCACTTGAGGCCTTGTTTCCACTTGTAATGTGTGTGCGCGCGTGCGCATTGTTGATTGATCGCGGTCGTCCTCAGCTTCGTGCGATCTTGTTTTTTGGGTTGGGAGGGGGGGGGGCTGGGTGGTGGCAGCCAAAGGTGTGCTAAGTACCTGGCCTGATGCTGGCCTCCAGGTTGGAGATGTGTCTGTTCGCCGTGCTTAGGACTTTTTTCTTGGTTCCGGCGGAGAAGTGCGCGCCACAAATCCGGAGAAAAGGGCATCGGAACGGGCAGGCTGACTTGGCCGCAAGGGCACGACGCAAGTGAGCGTCGTAGAAACTTCGGCTTAGTCCACCTGTACCCCAACAAACAACACACAGTGCAAGCAACATCATATGCAAACATCTGGGCTTGTGAAGCACAAAGACAGTTGAGCGAGCGCAACTGCAGCAGCAAAAGTGTGTCTCTCTGGTCTAGCAATGGGGATGTTCGCTGGTGACACCCGCGACTTTCTGCACAACCACTCAACAACTCAGACAAGACAGAAAATGGGTTGTTGGACAACCCTTCAAAACGCATGATGCCAGTAAGATCTGGCCATCTTGTCTCGCGCGGATCCCCATTGCTCTAAGCTCATTCGCCCTCTGCCCGTTCGTGCTAAACAAATGTCGCACACAAAGCACAAGTCTTTGCAAGGTTTGCGCGAAACGGACTTTGAGATCTATTGAAATGGGCTCTGCCCAAGTCATTTGCGGTTGAAATGGGCTCTGCCCAAGTCATTTGAGGATATCACCTAATGCGACCAGTGGCGCATTGTGCCCACCACTTGCCTACCACACCCGGTAGGAAAAAAGGCTGTGCCTCTCCCACTGTGCGCCACTTGTGCGCCAATGGGCGCAGGTCAGCGCATGGGGTCCAGCACGAACCTCAAATGGCAGCTTCCAGATTCATCTGGGAGCGTCCTCAATCATGAGCCAGGTGGATCACGCTGGATCCAGGTGGCCCAGCTTAGAATAAGACAGAAACAAATCATCATCTTGCGTCTGTAGGGCCTCTCAAGTCTTTCAAAGGGGTGGCAACTCGGAAACAAACATGGCTCTTTCAGCCAAGCTGCTGGCAGTGCACATCACCGGTGCCACTTAATCCAGGAGTGGTCTGGTTGCTTCTGGCCGCGGATCCATAGATTCATGGCGTACTTGACCTGAGGTCCCATGCGATCAGACCGTTGCGGGCTGTTTGGGAACAGCTTGGCGAGGTCGGGGGCGAGAAAGGGAAGGGCGGGGAGGCTGGGGCAATAGCTTGGCAGCATCGTCTCCAGTGCCGAATCCATGTAATTTTGTCTCGTCACACAAATTGTAGGGCCTGAGGTAAATGAGTCCAACAGCTAGCCCGATAACAGAAATTAAAGACTCGTGGATCAGTGAGCAGGTCATGAGCCAAAGGCACATTTCCCTGCTCGCGCTCTCGGCGGACGTGTAGCTTGATGCGCGAGGAACTGACTCAAGCAAATTACTGAAGCTTCAAACGCTTCTGGTGATGCTGTGCTTTTCGAGCTTGTGCTTGTGAAAGCGACCCTTGTTTCGGTACTGATACTGGTTGGACGTCTGGAAGGTTCTGTCAAAAAAGGTTTGTGATATTTGGTGAGTACGCAGCATGGGAGCAGAGCTTGGAGGAAATTATGCTCTAGACTTTTAGTATGTTTTGCCACTCGAAACTGTTGGCGGTCGGCTCGCAAATGCTTGCTGCCTGCCTGCACGCTAGTTGGCGCGTGCAACGGCAACAGCAAACTAGCACCACGAGCTGCAGCACTCCATTCCTGGAGTGAAGGCTTTTCTTCATTGGCAAATAGGTTTCTCTACATGTGAGTGTCGTGAAGCTCCATGCCCTGCAACGCCTCTTGTTTTGGGGCTCGCGCAGTCGATCCCTTCATCGGCAGGGCGGAGTGCAAAGAGCTCCTCTCCGGATGGCCTGGGACTGAGATGCATCGCGGTTTTTGGCTCGGGGCTGTGCACATTGTGAGCGTATGGATTCGGAACTCCTTCAAAACCAAGTCGAAGTAAACGCCCGAGCATGCCGCTGGTTTGAAGTTCTTCAAGACCAGGATATGAACAAGTGCCCGACATGAAAAGGTGCCCGACTGAATGCACGTGGCACTTCTGACGTCTTGATGAGTGGCCTCCCTCGTCCGAACAAAAAACCTTAGCCTCAAGTGTAAGCCTCGCTGGAAACAACGCCTGTCAGATTGAATCAGCCATGCCAAGAAAGCAAATCCAGTGCCGCCACCAAGCCCACCAACAAGAGAAACACTTTCAACCTGTCAGCAAACGCAAAGCACAGCCAAGCACCTGTTCACGGACATGCAGTTTAAACAATTAAGCTATACTCCTTGTGTGCAGCGATTTGCAAGATCTTTAAAGGACAATTGCCGTCCTGTCCAACTTCCCGCCCGCCCTGTTGTCTTGCCTGCGGGGTTCACGTTGGGCCAAATGACCGCGGAGCCCTTCTGGGGCTTAACCTTGATGCCCAGGGAGTCGAAGCCGGTCTCTCCACCTTCGCCTGTGCCCATGTCCGGCGCGAGAGCAAGCGGCATGGAGCAGTGTAAGTCTTTGATCTCAGGCGATGCCACATTGTACCGAAGCATGGTCTCCTTGAGGACATGGGCTGGTACCCGACCTTCTAGCCCCAACCCCGCGCCCCCCCATGGGCCCAATTTGCGAAACACCAATAGCTAAGACGCACGGCCTGGAGCTATCCAACATCGCGCTTGCGGGTCTTGGCAGCTGAAAGGTGCAAAAATCGCAACGGCGACGCCTTCCGGGATGGTGTTGAGGTAGACCAGCACGGTGGCCTGGCATGCATGTTCAAACGCCCGCGTCTGGCTAAAGGCCGTCAGTAAATCGCACTTCTGCATTCAAATTAAACACTCGCACATGGCTCACAGTAAGCCACAGAATCCGGCAGGTCCATCAATCTCTGTGAGCTTCAGTCGCTCTATTAATTATGCATCTGTGCATGCTGGCATGTGCTGGCATACTTGCGAAATGTCAACTCCTTCTGCGGCAACCGTGGAGCAGTTACCCAAACAGGCCAAAACCAAATGAGGAAAACTCCGACGAACGTGTCGGGAGTGCCATTCGCTGGCCGAAAAGCCAGAGGCCGGGATGCTTCTCACCGCACCAGTCCATGTGCGCTCCTCAGGGCGTAGCCAAACGTGGTCAGTCGAGGTCAATGCGGACTTTGGTTTTCGCACACCCAGCATGGAGGCCACCTTTGTGTCTAAAATAGTGGCTACCAGGGTGCACAAAAACAGAAGACACACTTTCTGCCGGCAAGGTAGGCCATGCGCCACAAAAAACGGTATGCCAGACTTCACATTACACTGATTTCAGACTGGCTCGGAAACGTGGCATGTGCTAGAAACCGCAACCAACAAAAACCATCCGAGGCGGATGGTAGGATGCGTAGGTGGTGGCCACCTATCAAGTCTTTAAGTATTACAATCGGTTCTGCTGCCTCCCCATCTGGATGCGTCAGGCTTTGTTGCCGGCTTGTCATAGTCTGATTTATTTGGGAAGTCTTGACAAGCTCTGAGCTGGCTGCGGTTCACTTTGCCACGGCATTGTAGTAAAAGGAACCCATCTAACGTTTGGAGTGACACTGAATAAAGAGCCAAACGCCAAACAAATGCCCGCCTGTCTCGGGCCGCTGGCAGGGGCATCAGGGTCACAGTTTGTCACAGCTGTCGTCATATGACTTCACACCCTATCCACCCCATGGCAAAGGAAAGCTTGTAGGCCAAAAACTGGGGGACAACGCACGCTTGTCGGATATCACTGAATACCCTATCCCCATTGCGAAGGAAAGCTTTCAAGCCCAGGCTCCGTATTTCTGGCCCTCGGCGTACCTCACCAGCTGCAGGGGCTCGATAAAGTTCTCCGGCACTCCCAGGGTGTGCGAGGCCCAGGCGCGCACAGCTTTCACCTCGGACTGGTGGCGAGTGGCGAGGGCTGCGCCATGATGGGTACTGCTGAGGCACCTTTGCTTTCAAGCCTGGGCATGATAGAGTAGAGCGATTTAGGAGTGCAAGGGCTACCTATTGTGGATTTGTTTCCCGCTTGTTGTTGTGATACTCACTCTGTTCGCTCAGCTTGACCTTTGCTGGCTCGTATTACGTCTTGGCTTTTCTGGTTCTCAAGAATGCGTGAACGGGAAGAACACCCTTCAAGGCAAAGGTTTCTATCATTACCAATATCAATATTTTCTTATTAGTTATTACTAATGTATGTTCACGTCATTGGCATTTGTCCCCCTTCACATTAACAAAGAACCCGCCGTGCGGAGCAAATTGTGCACATTCTGTGAGACAAGGGCTTGTAACAGCTTGTAAGCTCCAAAGCAGCGTCTAGGTTTGACGCTGTAGGAGACATCAGCCCAAAGCTGGACCACCGCGCCCCAATTGTTCTGTTGGTTCAGGGTTGGATTGTTGGATTGGCTGTAAGGGTTGGTTTAGGGTCGCATTTTGTCGAGTCTTGTTGCTTTGAGTGGAGTTGTAGGGTTGGCTTAGGACCATGGTGGATGGGTCAAGGAAAAAACCTTAAAAAAAGTGATGTCAACTATTTAACCCGGAGGGACATGATCTATTTGAGAGGTCGCCCCGGATTTAAGGTACCCCGGAATAATCCCGAGGTCCTTCCAAGCCAGCCCTCCATTTCCTCCACGGTGCCGAAGGGTGCGCTTCGTGCCAGGCCAGGAGCGCCGTGGCGGAGGTGCGGGCGGAGCGGAGCATCGCCTGCTGCGTGGGGTTGTCGTTGGTGGCGATGAGCTGGCCTAGGCTCCCATGGACCCATGGGTCAAAATCCAGTACCCTTAGTGAACATCTCAATCCCCACTAAAATCGACTAAAATGGGTGGAGCACCTACCCCAAAATGGTTCCACTGGCTTTGACCCACAGCCATGGAACTGCGCGATCCCATGGACGGCTTACCCCTCCCTCCCAAAGGATCCGCTCCCAATGAGGGTTTCCCCTTTTAGTTATGGATGGTTTCCCGAGGATGGCTCATGGATGGCTTCCCTAAAGGATCTTTCTGAATGTTCGCAACCAAAAGTGACAAAACCCCACCCCCCAACACCAAAGGAGCTTGATGGGACGTACTCTGTATGGAAGCCATCCTAGAAATCGGGGCTCCCTAGATTTCCCCTCCCCAGGTAGGCCCGAAAGCGATATGTTGAAAGCCAGCAAGAGGAGCCGGGCTTGTCAAGTGAATGGTGCCAGCCTGAGACTATTTTTTCAAGTACACCAAATACCAAGCAGGTCTTTTTGCAGGAGGGGGATGCCAACCGTGATGCAGCTGGGTGCCAATAGATCGACTCCCTTGAATGTCCATCAGTAGCAGGGTGGACGCCCTGAGAAGTCCCCGCACCCAGAAGTGTGGCACCTTCACCCTGAGAGATGTAACATCCCTGATGCTCTGAGGTCACCCTGTTCGTGCCAGGGCTCATGAAAGCGGACCGGGGGCAACAGGGTCCCCATTTGGTCTGCAAGTGATTCCCTGACAAGTGGCTGGAATTAATCCAAAGCTGCTGCTCGTTCGCCAGCTTGATCAGCGCATCACAATGCATCATGGGCACCGCCTCCGCTGCGCGTGGAAAGATCAACCCAAGGCAAAGAAGCACCGGCAGGACACTCACCCACCACGGGTGCTGCATGATACTCCTGACCACTGGACTGAAACCAACCCCTGCAACAAAAGGACTAACCTGCCCTCAGAAGTTCTGGTCGACGTGTCGCACATCCTTACACCAGGTGGTTCAAACAAGTTCCATTGACTTCCATGCACACTTCGTAGGCAACAACCGTCCAAGCTGCGATCTACCCTACCGGGCCCTGAAGGATCTATCACACATCCTGACAAAGCCAGCGAAAGAGGAACACACCCGAATTCCCCAGCTGCAATCTGACCGTTCTTAAAGGAGAGAAAGCAGCACGAACTCAATCTCAACTCAGTTTCAACTTTCATGGGGTGAACAGCCCAAATGATTCCTTTGTTCCTTTTATTTCCTGAATTGTGCTAGCCACCCATTCAACTCCAGGGTTCTTAAAGATTGAAAGGAACCCCCAACCGCGTGCAACTTCATGAGGGATGCTGCAAATCGGCAAGCTACGCGGCGATTCCACTCAAATTTCTCGCCTCCGGCATGACCAGCAAGGGCATGGGCTCGGTTTTCAAAACCTTGACGCCAGAGCTCCGGCTCTTTGCCATGCCTCAGCTTTGCCGTCTCCCGGCCATTCGTGGCCGGAACCCCCGCCGAGCCGCCGAGGACCAACTAACCTGCAAACAACCAAACGTGTCGTTGACAACGGGTCTGGCGTCAAAGGCACCACACGCCAGTGCCTAACAGGGTTGGGGCCAACGCTTCGCTGAAGCATCTTTGAACACTTCGTTCTTTTAATGTCCAATGATTTCACCAAGTTTTGACGCGCCCTAGTGCCACACCTCATATGCATTGACTCGACATCAAACAGTGACCCTGGTCTGATTACTGGGTAGTAGGGCTGTCAGGGATCTATGCAGCGCCTTTGGCTCGTGGGGCAATCCCTGTCCTCAACTTCTCCAAGTACGACTTGCATCACACAAGGCCCCAGGCATCGCTGGTGATTCTGCGTCTTTCAGAACATACATTGCTGAGTACCAAATGGGCTGTTGAGAAAACTTGTTTATAACAAAATGTTAAAAACAAACAAAACGTGTCCCATGAGGACAGTAAACAACTATGTGCCGTTTAGCGCTCAGTTTAGCACATCACCCTCCTCCCCTGCAGCTGAATGGCCTGTCAGCTTGCCCCACAGGTTGGCGGCCAGGTCCCGGTCTACGGTGTTCGCGGCTTTCCCAAACCTCGGCAGAAGTTGTAGCAGGTCACTTGCCTGTGCAGTGCAAATAACCTGCGAACAGTAGGAAATCGAAATTCAAAGGCAACGACTAGATCGCCCAACCACTCAACGAGATACCTTGCGTGCACCACAGCGGGGTTTGGATGGTTTGATATGGTGCTTGACGGTTGCTGCAAGACCAAAGCACTCTGGCAAGTCCCCACTGGTCCGAGGCTCAGCTTTGTCGCTGGCTGTCCCGCGCGGGCGCAGGCCCAGGCAAAGGCTCGCTTCTGCTCTTCCGAGGCCGCCCTCGGAGGGGTGAGTGGGTTGACAATAGAACTGACAGGAAGAGGCTGCCGCAGGTTGTTCCTTTCTTTGCTTGAATGCAAGTTCCACGCAAGGTTCTATCCAGGACAGTTGTCGCTCGAAGCCAAGCACGATTTGGATCTGCGGTGGCCACATCTGCCCAGCTACTGACTTGGATGCGGGAAACTTGCACCTGAACATAGCTGAGTGACCCCAACTTTTCCCGCTCTTGTCCCACCTACCCATATAGAATCAAATGGATCACAGCTTTGGTTGCTCCAGGGCGCGATTTGCATGATTTCATCGCTACCTGGAGCACTGCGAAGAGATCTGGCTGCTGCCACTGCACCCAGGCCTCAGCGTAGATCCGCTACATTCCTCTGGCAGGTGCCCATGGCAACCCTTTCTCCCCGAAAATACGCTTTATGAACTAGCCTTTGAAGGGTTTGCATGCACATGGGTACGCATACGAAGATACATGCCATTTGGTTTGGCTCCGGCAGCAACTAGATCCCCTCTCCCCTGGAAAGGAACACCAAACACCTGAAAACCCAACCCAAAAAAATATAACACCACGTCCCACACACCACAAGACCCAAACCAGCGAAACCAGAAAGCCTGAAGCACAGTTTTCCCCAAAAGCGAAGGTGCTGTTGACCAGGAGGCGATTCGCCTTCAACTCAAAGATTGGTCAATTCTAGTCTCCACTCTAGTTTGGTAACCCCTCTCAATCCAAGGTTTCCGGGGTGGGGCTAGCAAGCATTTCAGTAAACCTTGACCCGTAAAAAAGCTGTGCCCCAGAAATCCACCTTCCCCTACCATTCCCCACTTCTTTCTGCCTTCACGCAACCTCCCCCTCCCACCCCTACCCCCACCCCACCGCACCCCCCCCCCACCCCCACCCCACCGCACCCCCCCACCTCCCACCCCCCACCCCACCGAGACCCCGGGCGAAGCCGAAGGCCATCTCCGCCAAGGTCCGCGGGTAGGTCTCCACCAGGCCCGCGTCGATGGCGGCCTCCGCCAGCTCGTGCCACACCGGCGCCTCGCTTCCGCGGGAAGGGGCTGGTGCCCAGGTCCGTCCCCTCGTGTTTTGGTGGCGACTAGGAAGAGAAACCAAGAGGAAAACCCCCATTTTGTTTGAGTGCCCGAAAACAAGACACACACACACACACACACATACATATAATATATATATATATGGAGCCCAAACACGGGTGTGCTTGAAGAATCGCCGGGACCTTGTTCAACAAGAAGTCCACATAGCGTTCAAGGCAGTTGTTTCACCTTGCAGTTAACTTGTGTTGAAGCCGGCCAGAACAACTCAAGGTCACCGTTTTTGTCTCGATCTCCTGCCAGCTGACAGCTGAGTGCTTGGCGAAAAAATGTCAGTGCACAAACATCACCAAACCAATCGAAAGGAAGGCTGGACAACTGCTGCTTGCCATAACCTAAAGAAACCCATAACATGATCCATGGTCGGTCCATGGTGAAATGCACATGGCGCTTGCAAAAATGCCCCCGTCCCGACATGAACGCCTTGCCCCGTTTAAGGAAAATAGGAAGGGATGAACCCGTAGCGTGCTGAAAACTTGCCATAACCAACAAGTCACACATGCCACGGTTGACATGAATTATTTGGGGCATGGAAGGCTGCAACCTTGCAACTCTTGGTTTGAAATTTCGGAATTGAGCAAATTCCCAATACATGAGTTGTTGCCCCAGTTGCACAAGACCAATTGGATTTGGTTGGCTCGGCTTGGAAGGGTTTGGTCTTCCATGCGTTGCAACCCGAGTTGCTGCACGAATCTCCGAATATGCCATATTCATCCTTGGTGGGGACAAAGTGCATCCACCGCGACAGCAGTTGGTGAGACAGGGGCCAGGTGGACGACCACTTCAATCAAGTAGCTTGCGCAATGTTCCCAGGCGTGAGACCCAAGTGCATTGGCTGTGGAAAGGAGCACTTCTGTTGTTTATGTGTCTTGAGGGGGCCCGGCCACTGGAGCTAAGAAGGAACCAGCCAGGTGCCACTTCACATGCACCGCTTGCAGCAAAGCGGCACTAGGAAGCCGAGATCGGCGCCAGACATGCCTGGCAAAAGGTCCTTGAGCGCCTGCATCAGCAGAGATGCCAGCCACGCGTCTTCCGATCTGGGCCCGAAATGGTTCAGGATGCTCACCATGCTGGTCCTCGATCAAAACAAAGAACTCAGCGCACACAAATACAGACATACGCATACGCAAGCGCAAACAAACAAACGCTCACACACACACAGGCACACAGACACACAGAAACACAGACACACAAAGGCAGAAAGAGACACAAAGACAGAGAGACACGCGCACGCATGCGCATGCACATGCATACAAATGAGACCATATGCAACTGATCATGTGTACTGATTTGCCAAAAACGGCGCTCGGCCGCGCCTGCAGGCCTGCGGTAAGGGTTTGCTTCGTTTATTTGGATTTGCGGTGTCACGCTAAAATGCGCCCGATTCGGCAGTGCCTAGCATGGAGGCTTGGTTTCTGGACCTTTCGGCATGTGCCATGGTCAACATTGGCTATGCCCTCTAGATGATTAAAGTTTTGTGTGGGGGAAATTTGGAGAGTCCCTCATGTCCCTTGCAAATGGAGGACCCGGATGAACCTTACATGACCGCGACAATTCCCTAAACAAATGTGCAGCTGCAGCCACTCGTTGCGAACCCGCAAGGCGGTGGTCATCTCCTCAGATGCACGACCCCACGGGTTTTGCCATGCCTCATGACTCATAACTGGTTTACATGCATTGAGATCAGCATCAGTTAACCTTACACCTGAAGAAGCAGTGGTGGCATGATGTTGTCTGTGTTGCCTACGGGCATGCAATCTCATGGTATGACTTTTGTACACGCAGCGGTCGCTGGCCGTGCGCCTATCAAAAACAATGAAGAAATAAGCTCTGCTTGTGAAGCCTTGTGCAGCCGAATCGGGAAAACCCAAACACCAGTGGGATCGTTTCATTTTTTCCCGGCTTGTTCCCCGGTTTTTGAGAGCAACGGCATCTCTATGCTGCCCCGTGACCTTCTTCAGATCAGCCAAGTAGTCCTTGGCGGCGACTTCCAAGCCCTCCTCCACCTAAGCGGCAGGGCTCCGGAGACCGAACACCAAACCCCTTACAGCAACTTGTGTGTAGGGGCTTCCCTAGGCTTCCAAAGGCCATAAAAGAATGGTCGAGGTCGCTAGACTGTTTTTTGCCGAAAGACCGTTTTTTGCGCCTGGCCCTGAATATCCAAGAAATCACGGTGTTTGTTGCCCAAGAATTGCTTAGGGTCAGGTCACTGACAGTCACGCCGCCCTCATCCTCCCAGCTGCAAGTGACTGCGCCCAAGCCACTCATTCCCCGGCTTGCCCGTTGTATGGTCACATCACTTTTCAAAATCGCCAGGTGTCCCGCCTACTGTATATGCACGCATAGATTCTTCGCATGTTGGTACTGAAGTCCGGCTTTTTCAAAAATGCTGCAAACTTAGTGGCTTCGGGGTATCGCTGCCGATCAGGCATGCGTTGTGGGCTCCTGGGAGTATGGTTGTCCACGCTTTTAAATGTACTTTCCACGCTTTTAAATGTACTTGTCACGCTAAAAAACGTACTTTCCACGGTTTGTTCATGGTTTGTCCACGCTTCATTTTCTTTCGAAATCGATTAAACAATCAACAAACGACACGCGATCAGACTCTGTGGAGCTGTGGACAAGAAGCGGAAAAGCACGCACGGGCATGTGAGTGACAAGCCAAATTGACACAGCATGGTGACGGCGTGTGATTGCAACGGGATGCAGCGACTTTAAAACATACTTAGCTTATTTCACAAAGGCAGCAATAAAGTTCTTCAACCTCTCACTATCAGAAGCGCGCGGGGATGTCAGGAGCCAGCCGTCTCAAGTTGGCCAAGTTTGTCTAGACCTACTTTAATGGTCGAGGGGCATTACTTTTATAGCCTTTCGTTTTTTTTAAATGGTCGAGGCTATTTAAAGAATAGTCGAGGAAGCATAGGGGCTTGCCCCTTTCGGGATTTAAGCGGTAGGCCAGCCATAAACACGGTAAGCTACACAGCAACATGACGCTCCATGAGCTGTTCAAAGACCACGCCTCGCTCCCTCTTGGGATATTTGGTGAAATGAACTTGCAGCCCACACTTCAGCAGCTGCTGTTCTTGATTTTTATTAGCGGCACGAGACTCATAGCAGCGGCGACAACCCGCCTGTTCACTGACCACAATGCAAAGGCGCCCACCCCTCCCGACCCCCGAGCCTCCACCAGCATGGTATTGGATGGAGGGTCTTGTGTTGCCGTTGCTCTCCGCCGTACGCTGCTACCTTTGCCATCCTTGGCTGCATTACATGTGAATAGGCATCTTGTGAATCTGATGTGTTTCTGCCAGGAAGTGTGCATGCCCCAGCAAAAACTGACAGCGCACTGCAGCGACTCAAAAATCTGACCCGCCCGTTGAAACATCACAATGTGAGGCCACCTCATTTTGTTTTGAAGTGGGGCCGGTGCTGCTCCAGCACAGGAACCGAAAGCAAACCACAACTGGCCGCTTTCCACTAAGTGGACTTGCTGGCGACTGCAGTTGAGGCACAGCAGGAGGAGGAACGAAAGCACGAAGGCCCAGCCGGCACAGTGCCTAGGCTTCGTGTTTGGGTTGCACGGCCAGGCTCCACTGAAACCCTGATGGCCCATCCAAAGTGGAGGCCAAGCACAAACCGACCGTGCACAACATTGAGACCCTCAGTTGTTGACCAAAGCGGCCAGCTGGAATTAGTGGCTACACCACTGATGTATGTCAACAAACGATGCCAACAAATGGGTCTCACAAAGCAGCCAATCCATGGCGGAGCACCAGCAACAGCAGCCCACGCCAAATCCGCTGACTCCGCATGGCTGCTATGGCGCGCGAAAGCCGTGAGACTCTGAATGTGGCTTGCCTTAGGGTGGAGAAAGTCGGTGCTCCAAGGCTTCTCCAGTGCTGCCAAGCCAGTTGCAGATGTGCCGGTGACTGCTTGAAACTGCAGTCTGTGGGTTGAACCGCGGCTGTTGTCATGCTTTGCTAGGTTCCGCAAAGGTTCAGTGAATTCCTGGAGCCCAACGCAAGTGCTTTGAACCTGATGCCGGTCCCAGCCTCGACCTGCGATCTAGGCCAAGGCTCCCATCAGTCCACATCCGGGTTGCCCAGAACCCCAGAACGAGACGTCCCCCAACGACGACTCGCCAAATGCCAAGGTCCATGCTCTGATCTCCCGTAGTCCGCATCCCGGACTTGGAGCACAGGTATCTGGCCGAAAACAGACCTCTTGGAAATCAGATCCCGCTGTGCCAAAAGGCAAAGAGGTGCCGCTCAACACAGTCAATCCCATGTCATCCCTGAGAGACCATGCTTCCAACATCTTCCAACAATAGCCCCCTACAAGGCCCGGGTCATGGCCCCGCGACTTCGCTCGCCTATTTCTTCATTTGTACAAATGCACTCGGCTGCCCAATGCTGCCCACAGTGCCGACCTACTTCCCGGGGTGCCAGCGCTGGGAACCAAGCTCAGTCCAAAAACAGTCCTCTTCTGCCCAGTGTTGATTGATTGGAATCTATGCTTGTTGCAAAAGCAATCCTCAAAACGTCAGTCTGATTGGGAACTTCCATGGCGAGTTTCCCTTGCAGTGTCTTCATGGCCCAAAGGTCCTGTGGCGATGCTGGCCTTGAACTTCCCCTTCTTGTGCACCGGCCTGAACTGCCGCCAAGGCCACCGCGGTCGCAGCACCAAAAAGTGTTTCCCCCCCTTCATGAGTGTTGCATGGACGGAAGTGCGGGAAACCCATTGCTGGGGCCATACGGCCAGTGGCTCAGAAACAGCGTGCGACCATCAGGCAACCTGCACCCAAGCCTCAAATTTTATGCCATTCTCCTGCCGGGATGGTGTTCTCCACTGTCACAAAGGTACAAAGTTGCATCTGGCGCTCAAATTAGGCTCACATAAATTGTCCAGCATCCCTGGCTCAGACTTGGAGCTCAGGGCCCCGCCACCGGCACATCCCCACTGCCAGGTGACATCCTGCCGGACTTTCTGCAGCCACCTGGTGGTGAATTCAGCCAGAATGATCCCGAATCTATGAGAAGGATTAGGCCTCCATGGGCGCAGCCGCGGCCTCGGGCTGAACCTCCATCTGCTCCGGCACCTCCGGCGCAGTCTGCGCAGTCTCCGGCGCAGCCTCTGTCTCCTGCGCAGCTTCCACCTGAGTCGTCTCCTTCTCAGCCGTTTCCAGCTTCGCCTTTTCGGCTGCCTCGATCCTTGCTTTCTCGGCCGCTTCTGCCTCGATCCTTGCCTTCTCCGCCGCTTCTGCCTCGATCCTTGCTTTCTCGGCCGCTTCTGCCTCGATCCTTGCCTTCTCCGCCGCTTCTGCCTCGATCCTTGCTTTCTCGGCTGCTTCTGCCTCGATCCTTGCCTTCTCAGCCGCTTCTGCCTCCGCCTTGGCCTTCGCCTCAGCCTTCGCCTCCACGGCGAGCTCGCGGAGCCTCTTCGCGGAGAGGCGATCCTTGAGCTCGGTGAAACAGTGCATGGCGCCCTGGACGAACGCCTCCAGCTCCCTCTGCTTCTCGTCCCTCAGCTCCATCGCTGCCGTCAAGTTGGGCTCGAACTGCGCGAGCGCCTCCTCCGCGGCCTTGAGACCGCTGGCCGCCTCCTTCTGGCGATGCTTCGCTGCCAGGACGTTGGAGGAGCACTCCTTCTGCTTCTCCTCAGCCTCCTCCAGCTGTGCCTTGGCCTCCCGGCACGCCTCTGCCCGGGCCTGGCGCTGGGGCTCCTCGGACTGCAGCAGTGCCGTCAGCTGCGCCAAACGGTCCTCGAAACTCTTCTCCAGCTGCTGCAACACCGTGGCATCGAAAACCCCCCGCGACGATGGCGTCTGCATGAGCACGGGCGGTGCCGCGGTCTTCAAGGACTCATCCATGGGCAGCTTGCTTAAGACAGGCGCCAGTGCCTGGACGTGCTCGTTGGGGGAGGTTTCCCAGCTGCCCTCCTTGAGAGTCCTGAAGCTGGAGGAGAACGCCTCTGCAGTCTCCGCCTGCTCCGCCTCCGCGGCGACAGCCTGCGAGTCCCCGGAGCGCTGCTCCTCCTCCTTCTTGGCAAGGTTGGCTTTAGCAGCAACGACTGCCTGGGAGCTGCTCTGCAGGTCGGCCTCCCGAAGAGCCACCGCATCCTGAGCCTCCTTGAGGTGCTGCTCCGCCTGACCCATGGCACCCTCCAGCTGCCCTTGGAGGACTCCACCGCCTGCACGTTGGCCTCCCCCGATTCCACAGCCTCCCGGATCTTGGACTCAACGGAAGCAACGACCTCTGCCATCATGGTCACACCCAGATTCTGCACATCCTCACGGCAGTCGGACGGCACGCACAGGCTCTGCGGCAGCATGGCGAGCAGCATCTTCTTGCACTCCTCGGGCAGCTGAGTCAGCGGATGCTCGAGCAGCTCCACCATCTGCTTGAAGGAGGCCTGGGTCACGCCCTGCTTCTTCAGCACCGGCGCCAACTTCTTGTGCAACGGCTCCTCCACAGCAAACTGCGCGGCGCGCTTGGTGCCCTTGCGCGCAGGAGCCATGGCGAAGGAGAGCAAATCCAGCGAGGACAGCGAATGGAAGGGCTTGCGCCAAAATGGCTTCAGGGACACTTTTGACACAGGAACGCACGGAACGCCAGTTTCCTCACTCACTGCAGCGCCTCTGTCAGCCGAGCACCGGGCTTGCCAAAGGAATAGCTGGCACTGCCATGGAGAGTTGACAGCACGTGGAATGGCCGCTCCTTAGGACGCTCTACGATGCATCTGGTAGGTCATCATGCTGCAGCCAGCCCCCTGATTTTGAATACCACCATGGATGCCACGAGGCAACATGTCATGTTGAGTTTGACTGATGCGGTTGATGTCCTACTCTTGAAAAGGCAATCCTTTGTCTGAAGTCTTGCTGATTCCGTGCACGCTCTGTTCTCCAGCGCGCCGATGCTGAGCGTCCTCTAGGGCCGTTCAGCCTTCGGCCGAAGGCCCACCCTACACCGAAGGCGCTGCTGTTCACCCACGCCCTGAAACGTCTGCGAGCCGAAGCTTGACCACTGGGCGCCATTCTAGGGGAGGCGGAGGGAAAAGCAAACTAATACCACGCTTAACTCTGGATCAGAACTGCTAACACCATTGGTCAAACAGCTCATGAAGTGCCGTACTCTGGGCTAGCGAGAAACAGCTTCCTCTGTTCCTTCCAGCGCTGCTCTTTCAGAAGCTTCACCTTGATCGGCATGCCAAGGCGCACCTCAGCAGGAAAGCTCAGCAGCTCAGCCTCCAATTTCAGTCTGGCCCAAGCTCGACGACAGCCGCTGGCACAGCCAACAACTCCACAGCATGAGCAAACAGGCTCATCCGAATTGACGCATTCACGCAACCATTCGGCTTGCAGACTCACTGCTGTTGAAAGTTCGCACTGGCACCGTTCTCAAGGTCCACCGCACCTTCAAAGAAGCCGCACAGGCACCCACCCGAAAAATACCAAAAACCATGGACACGAGGCTTTACTATATTTGGACGCAAGTCAAACAAACTTGTCAGTTTCGCCACCACTTTGGGTAGTGACTCTGCCCAACATGCGTGGTAATCCTGTCCCAAAATCGGAATAAATTGGGAGCAACTCTGCCCAAATGCCGATAAATGGTAGCAACTATGTCCACCATCGGTATGGAACAACAGCCCCAAGTACCGCCTTCTAGCACTGGTAACGAAGGGGGGTCATTCATTGATGGAGGTAAGGCCTCAACTATGTGGACTGACCTGCGCATGGTAAGTACCCCACCATATCCTTGAAGTCCTGGGACATCTTGCTCTTGTGCAGCAGGCCCTCCAGCATTTGGCTGCCCTCCACCTGCACCTTGACCTCAGAGAAACCAAAACAAGATAGTGAGAGCACAGCTTTAGCCCGCAAAGGGATTCTTAAGCACCTGGGGAATCAAAGTCATTGCCCGATCTGAAGCACGGGGCTGCCCAGAAATGTCCTTTATGACGAACCTTGCATGGTCTGCCTGCTGAGGCTTCTGGGGCTCACAGCGAATTGGAAGGAACGTGTCTCACTTGCCATCCAGTTGCTCACTAAAGACATGAAAACATGGCATGAATTGACCGCCGGCTGTGCAGGGGCAGTGCGCAACTCAACATTGGAAGTCTGATGATCCAGCCCGGCAGGCAAAAACAGTCCGTTTCCCGGACAAACATCTTATGAATTGCAAAATTAAGGAAATGTGAAAAAAGGCCTCCTTCAAAACGTTTTTGAAACACGCTGGAACAGCTTCCCCCAAGCGAAATGAGCGTGTCGGTCCGCCGCAAAAATTGTCAAGCGGCAAATATCCCGAACAGCGCCAAACGCACCACCTCGGCATCTATCAAGTCATCTGCTTCCAGCTTGTCAAAGGCCTCAATGTCGGAGTCCTTGATGTGAGCAACAGTGCGTTTCGGGAATGTTGGCTCAGCAGGCTAACAAGGTGCGAATATATTAGGTGTAGCTGTGTGTGTGTGTATGTGGTGTGTGCTGGGTGTGCTGTGTGCGTGGGCATATGTGCGTGCAAGCACGCCTGATTGCACGCGCCTGCCTCCCTGAAGGCTTGCCTTGCGCGCATGTGTGTGTGTGTGTGTGTGTGTGTGTGTGTGTGTGTGTGTGTGTGTGTGTGGGGCTCAACACTTCCTGAGACACAGATGTGTCTGCGTGTGTGATATCTCTTGCACGGGGCAGCCGAAGAAGCATGTCGGGCCGCTGCCAACGAAGGCCCCACATGCTTCCCGTGGAAACGAAACTGCTTGAATGTCGCTCTTGGGCCCCGTCGTGGGCAACTGGAGGACTTGCCCCAACTAAAAGGGTCCCCTCTTTGCCCCTTGAATATTGGTGTGTGTCGTCGAATGGCATGAGGCTAAGCCAAAAACCTCTTTGCTGCAGAGAACCTGTGAGCGCTTGGCAACTTAGTTTGCCTGCTTGATGTTTGATTACGACTTGAGCTTCCCCAGTGTGTGTATTATGTTTTTGGTTGTGTGCATGGGGTGTATAACTTTTCTGAGCCTCTTGAAACTTAGCCCTTGCAGCGCTGGCGTGAAGGCACCGCCTGTTAAGCATTTTTGTGCTAGGCCAAACTAGATTTCCCCAGAGACTACCGGCCACTGAGTCAATAGGCCCAAAAAAAGTCACATGTTGGCTGCGCAAGTGTCGGGTACAAGTGCGACAAGCAAGCATGCAGGCAAACACCTGAGTCAGGATCGCGTGTTTGTCAGATAGGGTCGTAGGGTCGTAGGGGTCCTGTCAGCAAACACGCGATGCCCCAGGCCCCACCCAATGCCGGATAGGCCGGCCTCCATCTTTGGAGCCTTGAACCCAGGAGGCCGCTCCAACGAGCCTGGCACAGCCGGACACATTGGCTGAGGAAATTCTCCACCCCCCTTTCGGGGAATGTAGAGCATCGCCGCTCTGAACACAATGATCCAAGGGTGGCCTTCGCATCCCAGCTCAGGATCAGAAACAACTGGATGTGGAAATGAATGTGAGCACCCCTGACTGGCCGGAAGTATGACGTGGAAAACTGCCTGGAAGGCGTGTCAAGCTAAAACTCCACTTTGCATCGTCGATGCTGAGGACTCGCACGTCAACCTAGGGCTCAGGATGGCTCAGGAAAGCTGCAGGCACCAAAAAGCTGAAGGCACAAAAGCCAAACCGCGTCCCAATCCACTGCAAAACCCCCCTCCCGGTTGCAAGCAATGAAGCAATCAGCACTTGCTGCCAGCTGGCTGGGACGTTTCGAGCAAATATCTGCTCCTGCGGAAAGCCCTCCTCTTGCCATTCATTGACGTGCAAGTAGCCGTCACGCTCGGCACCGACATCAATGAAAACACCTGGGCCAAGGGCGCTTGCCTCTTCCAAAGCATGTCAAGGTCTCAAACCTGCACAATGGCGTTGAGACCTCGGCCCTCCAAACATGGTAATATAATTCCTCGCAACTAGCCATCTGTAGTGACTGCAAGTCAGGTGAACTCTGAATCACTTGCCCTCGCATGGAATTCCAACGGATTAATCAAGAGATAGGCACCCCCCCCTCCCTGTGCTCTTGTCAGGCCCGCAGCAGAGCCCTCTGGGTTTCCATCATCTACCATTCCCACCGAGCAGCCATTCTGGAAGTATTTCCCACGCCTCCCCCGCAGCTCCATGCCAACCTAGTGCGAGACACGGCCGCTCAAATCGTGGGACTTCAAGTACCGAACCAAAATCACACATCGGCCTTTTTGGGCCCCTGCTCAACATGGCACAGGCTGGGCATATTCGAAAGAAAATAATGCCAACGGACTCTTGCCATTACGCTGTGGTCGCACAACGCAACCAACAAAAAGCTCCAAGCCATTCTAATTTAACAGTCCCGATACGACCTACCGAGCTGCCACACAGAAAGCTACAATATGCTGCAATGCATTTACTATCAGGTCTCCTATGCACTCCATGCAGTGAGAGTTGTTGACAATGGTTTGCGGGCTCTACATACGAAATCTTAGCAGGGAACAACCGCAAACCAGTCCTGCCCGTGCTAAGTTCAGTGTTGGGTTCACACGATGTCACTCCGCCTCTTGGCTGTCAGGCGCCAGGCAGGTTACCAGTGAAAACTACCAAATTCAAAGGTCAACCAGCTGCCTCATCATTGCTGCCTGCCTTTCTGTCTCCTAGTGCCCCTTGTAAACTTGCAAACTGTTCTACTGGAGCAGCTTCCCTTGGCGAGTGGTTTGAGAGTGTGACGCGTTCCGATCTCGAATCAAAGAACACTGGGTGTATGCTCCCTGCCAACTGCTGAAAGATAAACTGCCAACAAGCGGCACCAACACTCGCCCCGGGCCAACACAAAACCTCCCCCCCTTCAGCTGCCTCCAGGTCCCTCATCCTGATGCGTGGCGGGTACCTCGCTCACCACATAACCCCGGTTGGGGCATTCAAGCATTCAAAGCACTCCGAAACGACTTTTAGATGTCTCGCGCTCTGTCAGAGCAGTGGGCTTACACATAGAGATAGAGAAGAGCCAGGCAAGTTTATGTCTATGCAAACCAGTAAACTTGGTTTGCATGACCTATCCAGTGGCATGCCATAGCCCCTTGACTGACTGTTGACAGTTTGCATATCAGACACAGGCCTATGCAGTGGCATGCCATAGCTCCTTGACTGGTGTTGACACTTTGCATATCGCACATAAGCTTGCTTCAAAATGTCTATCCCCTGGCTTTAGTGCCTTTATTCCGGCCTCGGTATGAGGGCATGGCCTACTCCAAGTCAATGACACCAGGCTCCAAAGAACCCCTTGGCCCAAGTGACAGCTTCACCTTCCAAGCGGCCACTCCTCACCAGCCCGGCAGCATGTGCACGTGCGCCGGCGCAAGGGCGCAAGGTTCACAAAGGCCTGGACTAAGCGCTAGGCCCTTAGGTACATTTCTTCTTGAGCTAGGTTGGCAGGTTAGGTTTCTCCTGGCAACTTGATTGGGGCGGCAACTCAAAGCATATGGCCGTTGTTGGGCAATGGGAATGCAACTTGGCGCTCAAACTCGGCAAATGTGTGCTTACACCTGACCGGCCGCTTCAAACCAATGCCAACCATCCTATTGGGCCCCATCGCGCAAAAAGCTTGCCACCAGCATGACTGGTGCGATTCGTGTAGGTCGTTGATCGGGCGTGTTCACGTAGAACAAAACGGTGTGGCACCGCAGAGACCACATCCCCCACTAAGACCGATGCCTGCGAAGCGAAGGCAAGGGTCAAAAGGACCGCAGCTCGCCGCCGCGGGAACCTAGGCAGAGTCGGTGTCTTTGCGTAGCCACTGCACCATACAACGGGTGTTGGCATAGACCCTGCGCAGGGTATCGACATTTGCTTATGATTGGAACTACTATCGGCTCCTTCCCGTCCCGCTTTTGCTATACAGTTCTCTGGAGTCTTTGTGGGAAAGCTGTGCTCTACCCCTGATATGCAGGTGAACTCACCTGCCGAGTTGAACCGATCAATGAACTGTCCAGCCCATTCATCGCCAAGGTCACTCAACTACAAATGAAACGCTGGTCTCAGATTGTATGATGTTCGACTCAGGTCAGCCCAGGGCCTTGGGAGATGCGAAGCGGAGCCGCGATGCAGCCAAGCCTCTGCCGCCCGGGATCTGCCATCCCTGGCACCTTCCCAGCCCAAGAGGGCCTTGAGCCACGTGCCACATGTCCAGAGACTGGGCCATGAGTGGCGTGGGTCCATCCTGCAAGGTCGCTTTCATGTTTGCTCAGGGGGGCACTCACAGGTGCAAGACAAAGAACTGGCCGGGCACCATCCAAATACTAAGCCATCCAGCGACAAGCTATTCCGAATGCTTTGGACACGACGGGAATGAAGCTTGATCAACAAATTGTGACCCTCTCATCACAGTTGCGTCAAGGGGCAGAAGGTCTTTCGCCACCTCCATCCCCTACGAGGATCAGCTTCCCCCCAGTTCAGGGGCCGGACTGGCAGCTCAGGGGTGGATCTTCTCATCTTCTTCTTCTCACCCTGGCATTGGCAGTGGCCCATGTGGGGTTGCTACACCGGTGGGTCACAGACTGACTCAAACCAAAACAGCAATAGGCGCACCACGCGTGTGAATGCGTGACCTGCCACACTATGTCTCACGATGTCTCACGCGCGCTGCCGTGGACATGCGAGAGAGGTCATAATTGGGGCCTTCACCGTTTTTGGAAACACAAGAGGGTGTGTCTCCAGGGCTGGGCTTCACACAGACCTACACACGCATATCTCTCTCTCTCTCTCTCTCTGTCCCTCTTTCTCCATTTTTGCGGACGGTGATGTGTGCCGTGCATTGCTAACCGGATGGCATGCCCCCGGATGCTGCACCCTGGCACCCCCACTGCTAGGGTCGCCAAACCCCGCTGCTCGAAGCCCCTGAGCCTGCACCCCAGCACCCCCGTACTTGGGACACGCCAACCTGCAACCAACCCTCAACAAACCGGACACCCCAAACACGCCCTAAACTAGCCCCAAATCGACCTCAGACCAACCCAAACCCATCCAAACCAAGCCTGGGGCTTACGCGTCTGACCTGTGACCATTGGGTGGGTAGCCGGGGCTCAGCAAAACCAAAAACACACCTAAACCATAAATCAATCAAAGAAATACATCAACACAAGAATGGATGCACACAGATTATATGACCATATGTATGAGCAAACAAAACACCAATAAATATGTGCTTAAATCAGACAAAAACCAACGACGCAACCAAGCCAACCAAACCACGCAACCCAACCAACCCAATCAATCCAACCAAAGCACCCATCCAACCAACCCGACCAACCCAACCAATCCAACCAACTCTGTCAATCCAACCAATCCGACTAACCCAATCATCCTAATTAATCCAAATCCATGCAACCATCAAGCAAGCAATCAAGCCCAATCAACCGATCAATCAACCAAGCAATCAAATCAATCAAATGAAATGAAATCAAACAAACAAATAAATCAAGCAATCAAATCATTGAATCAATCTATCAATCCATCAATCCATCAAACAATCAATGAATCAGTGAATCGAATGATCGAATGATGATCGAATGATGATCGAATGATCGAATGAATGAAGAATGAATGACTGACTGACTGAATGAATAAGTTAATAACTGAATGCATGAATAACCATTCAACCTCAACCAACCAATCAATCAATCAATCAATCAATCAAGCAACCAATCAATCAACCAACCAATCAAATCCAATCAACCAATCAAACAATCAATCAATCAACCAATCAATCAAATCAAATCAAATCAAAATAAATCAAACCAAATCAACCAACCAACCAACCAACCAACCAATTAACAAACCCAACCCAATTCAGCCCATTTCAATCCATCAATCAATCATGCCAATCCATCCATCCATCCATCCATCCATCCATCCATCCATCCATCCATCCATCCATCCATCCATCCATCCATCCATCCATCCATCCATCCATCCGCCCATTCGCCCATCCGCCCATCCGCCCATCCATCCACCAACCAACTCAATCAATCAACCAATCAAATAATCAACTAAGCAACCAACCAAGCAACCAACCAATCAATCAATCGATAGATCAATCAATCAATCAACCAAGTCAAGTCAAAACACATCAATCCCTCCATCACTCAACCACATCAACCCATCAACCAACCAACCAAATCAATAAGAAATGCATCAATAAATTTCAAAGCAACTCATCAATCAATCCATCAATCAAATAAATCATTCAAACAACCAACCAACCAATTAATCAATCAACGAATCAGTGGATCGAATGAATCAATGAATCCAACCAATAAATCAATCAACCAAATGAATCAACTAACCAATCAATCGTTAGATAAATCAATCAATCAACCAAGTCAAGTCAAAACACATCAATCCCTCCATCACTCAACCACATCAACCCATCAACCAACCAACAAAATCAATAAGAAATGCATCAATAAATTTCAAAGTAACTCATCAAACAATCCATCAATCAAATAAATCATTCAAACAAAAAACAAGTCAATCAATAAATCATTCAAACAACCAACCAACCAATCAATCAATCAACGAATCAGTGGATCGAATGAATCAATGAATCCAACCAATAAACCAATCAACCAAATGAATCAACCAACCAATCAATCGATAGGTAAATCAATCAATCAACCAAGTCAAGTCAAAACACATCAATCCCTCCATCACTCAACCACATCAACCCATCAACCAACCAGCAAAATCAATAAGAAATGCATCAACAAATTTCAAAGTAACTCATCAATCAATCCATCAATCAAATAAATCATTCAAAAAAAAAAACAATCAATAAATCAACCAAACAACCAACCAACCAATCAATCAATCAACGAATCTGTGGATCGAATGAATCAATGAATCCAACCAATAAATCAATCAACCAAATGAATCAACTAACCAATCACTCGATCGATCGATCGATCAATCACTCACTCAAATAATCAAAACCATCATAACAAAGCACATAAGCTATAATAATAGTAATCAGCAACAGCCGAACAACCGCACGAAGAACTGCACGAACAAATCAATGTACAAAACAACCCATACATAAACAGTCAAATTACTTACAAGTTCAGGCATGTGTACATACATACAAATAAGTATACATATATTCTATCGAGTGATTACATTGACGGCGCACACACACACACACCCTCCACAATCAAGTCGCCGGGCAACCATTCTGCAGCTGTGCCAAACCAGTGCCCCCTCCTGGCCTGCTCTCGCTGCGCAGCCTGGCCGCCACACATGGGATGAGCACCCCGCGCAGGTTGGCCAGCAAGACTTCAATACACAAACATGCGCCAAACCAGGGGGCAAAACCACAAAGGACATAAGCATTCCCATCTTCTGCTCCGTATTTGGGCTGGGGCCACGGAACCAGGAACTCCGCAGGTCATTGAAAGCCGCGCCATGCTGGCGCTCCCTTCAAGATTGTCGGCGGCCATAGGCGACAATTGAGAGGGTCGCCTTGGTTCCCTGCTCGCCACACATAGGGGAACATTAGTTGCAGGGGTTGGAATGGGGTTACCACCCTCAACTAGCAATACCTCGGAGGGGGGATAGGCATGGCCTTCTGCTCTGAGAGGGTCTTCATGAAATTGTCCAGCTCCTCAAAGCGTTCCTGGCCCCACCCTGCGTGCATTTGCTTCATACCCTCCTTCGACTTGACTGGCCCTCTTGCCGAGTGGGAAGGGTTACTTTCAAGCAATATTGACCCACAAGTTGGGCTCCCCCGCCGTTGCTCTGCGAAGGCCGCTAGGCCGGTTGCTTCGGGCCTTCTTCTTGGGGATGGTGTCCAAGAAGTCGGTGAGCCGAATGCCAACCTCCTGCCGGCCACAAATGGCTCTCATTGATTCATGCGCTGTATGGGTCCCGCGGGCGATCTGCTCTAGCTTTGGAAGGCCGACCCGTAGGGCCTTTTTGTCATGTCAACCACACTGTCCGCGGAGTCTTCCCTTAAAAACGAAACCTACAACGAGTACAAAAACAATAGCCCTCAAAGTGTTGGAGCCGCAATGACACATTCCAACATGCAGCTTCAACAAGCTGAGTTGAGATTTCAGAAACAAGCTGGGCAACCGAGTCAAAAGCCCTTCTGCGCAGAATGACACGCTGCCGCTTTGTTTTCCATGGTGGCGGCGCCGCCACCGGTGCATTATCTAGCCGGCTCATCGCTCAGCTAACTGCAGCTTGCAGCAAACCTCAGCACCAAGCCACGTCCTGCTCAAACAGCCAGCTTGACAACGTCGGGTAGCACAAGCCACGGAACACCCCAAAGGCATGAGACACATCCCCATATAATCTCCGGGCGAGTTTCGTTCATGGCCTGCATCTCTTGGAACAGCAGCTTGCAAGCATAGGGCAAACGCACTGAAGTCACCCACTCCGCGCTGCCGCAAAGCTTGCACCAGTCCGGCCGACTGAACAGGCCGCATTTTCCTGGGGAAAGCCGCGACAGTCTTGAGTCTTGAGAACGACCCAGTGGTCCAGAGTTGTGGGGGGGGGGGGGGGGTTTGAGCGCGGCGATTCGGGCTCTTCACAGCACACACGCAATGTAGGAAAGGATCCCTATGCCTGGGCTGTACCTGGCCCATATCAGCTCAATGTTTGCCAACTGGAACTGGTGGTTCTGCGTCTGTAGGGCATGCGCTGACAATTTCTGCTTCAGTGCTCCACACATGCCGCTCAGCATCACCTAAGGGCCACTGAAGCAAGGCATGGATCACTTGCTAACCCCCCTCTTTAATACTTGTTGACCTCCCTCAGCGCATTTTCCTAGCCTCTCAGGCGGGCGTCCTAGACAAGAATGCCAGCAATGAACACCGACCCTGAAAAGATGAGCAAACGCTGCAGGCGAATTCCTCGTGGAAGGTCCCCAAATGCTCACGGCCTCCCAGGCCAGCATTCCGACGCTCCGGCCCCTTGGACGACCAGGAATTGCGAAACCAAGGCACTGCACACCGTGGGGTTGCAAACGTCACTGGACAACATGAGGCGCTCCAAAAGAAGGTTGGAGGCACCGTAGGCCACCAAGCAATCTCGCTCCATTTCCTTGGTTCTCATGCCTCCCATCCACACTACTGAGGGGCTGTGAAATCCCTTGAACAGCCCACAATAGCCCAAATAGCTATCGGGTCCAAGGCAGGTGCCGAGCCGAGGCACCCCCAAGCGAAGTCCACCCTCCTTGGCACGACCCTCAGTGGGTTGCCGCGTGAGCAGCATTCGCGGCCCGCGGGCGCGAGCGTGCATTTTGTCCTCAGCTGACGTGTCTCGCCCATATGCCAGCGACTCCCACTCAATAGCAGGGCCACCGGCCGTTCGGAAAAGAAAAGCTCTGGGATCTTACAACGTTACAAGGTGTGGAGG
>CAUJNA010003592.1:317123-352123 GCA_963377175.1 Effrenium voratum | reverse complement strand
CTTGTAGACTTTCATACCCTCTGCGTCGGTAGTTAACAGCACACGATCCTGAAGCGGGCAATAGCGGGCAATAGCTGCAAATGGCTGCACATCATTGCTGCCTCCTTGTGTCTGTGTGTGCATGGAATGATGCTCTCTAGGATCCGGGCAATGTAAGAAGATACTGGGTTCTTGTAGTTCACCGGCGTTGACTTGTACTTCATGTGGGCGCCGGTGAACTCTTGAATTCCTTTGGTATCTACCGGACTGATCCTTGGCTTTCACGGTCCAACCTGTTTGCAGTGTAAGGGCCATGACCATTGTCTGTGATTCTCAGCCAATTCTGCTCGGCATCTCGTCGCTTGGGCGAAACCACACTTTGTTTGCGTCATTGTATTGCAATTAACCTTTGGGCAGTCCAAAAACACCCAGGCCAGGTGCGAAAATTCGCTTTGCCGAGCGTCTTGTTGGCCAAGCAAAACCCATCCTCCACCTTTTCAGCGGGTCGAACCATACCATCGTCATCCAAAACACTCTGCCTGGCATTGTGGCCTCAGAACCCAGTTGGCCGTCTCAACATCAGTGACTGGCTGTGGATTCATTCAGCAACCACCCCAAAGAGCACCCAGGAAGTTTGCAGGCCATCCACTTACCTTTGGTGAGCCTGTCGGAATCAGACTGTGCAGCTAGTGCATGTGGAAAGCTGGCGCCCGGCCCCTAATCGCATCATGGAACCTCTGCCGATGCGCAACTTGCTCGTATTTATTTGCTCCAAGGTGCCGCGTCTGCCCGCCTGCAGAGAGCGCCGGGGCAATTAAAACGCTGTAATTCTTGTTTTCAATACTGCTTTAATATTTAATGCAGCAAGCAGCTTTGACTTTGGGCATGGCTGCAGTCGCAAAGATTGAAACAAACGATGCCTGAAGCCGGCCCAGCCCCTAAATTGTTGAAGCAAGGGGAACTCAATGTAGCGTGCCATTTTTGTGACTAGCAAAGCTGTCCAGAAAGGAGGATTCGCTTTTTCAACAGATCTGCTTTCAACAATTTTCCATCAGGTTGTGCGAGCATCGCGCAAGGTCTCCAATTTAGGATTTTAAATATGCTACGTGGTGGCCGGACTGACAAATACTGCACGGGGGCTGCGGAAGCCTTCTCCACCATCTGCGAAAACATCCCTGACTACCTGGACTCTGGATGCTGGTGGCACAACCCTTTGCCATGCCTCCTAACTTGGCCGCCTGTGCCCTTCCACATAAATCAAAAGTCTCGCTCAAGGTTGTTGCTTGCCTTCCCGTCGTTCTTCGCAGGTGGCGCCAGCAAATCTGTGGAGCCGTCCGAGTGAGCTACCATCTGCACCTGCAGCCATGGCAAAAATTGCCACTTGCTGCGAACAAGGACCCACACACACACACACAAAAAAAGAAAACAGCAAACAAACAAACAAACAACCAAACAACCAAACAAGCAAACACAAACGATCACACACATACGCAGATACACATCCGTTGACTGCTGGCATCCACGCGAGAAAGGCATCGTGTCATGCCGTGCTGGCTGAGTGCGGCACACTCTGGCGTCGCATCACAAAACACCTGCCGATGCGGCAACCGGCAAAGACCAGTTACTTCTTCAAACTGCCGCTTGTAAAGCCATGTGTCCTGCCTGAAAGGCAAGTCAAACAATTACAGTCAGGTTTCCTGATGGCGACAGTCCACGCCCTTTGCAACTAGATTCACATGCTTTAGCATGAAACACGGAAGACCTCGCTTCAAATGTGTTTGCCAAAGGCTTTTTGACCAAGCTGAGGCACAAAAACCAGCCCGAAACGCAACCCAGCATCGCTGTCTGACTTGCAGAACAAATGCTTAGCCGCAAACTCGCAAGGGGGGCATGACCTTCAGGTTTCGGAGATGCAAGCATCACGCCTTCCGAAGCCGCGGTCAAGAGCAGCTCTGTTCATGATGATGGCATCCTCAATGTCGTAGCCGCTGTAGCCTGTGATCTGTGGGACAACCAGCTTTGCTCTGTGGACAGCAGGTAAAAATCTGATCCAGATTCATGAGCAGGTAAAGCCGGAAAAGCTGTAAACTTAGCTGATCACTCTAGCACAGCCAAGAACAAAGCTGCACTCTCATTTCCACCAAGCTAAAGCAGTAGCTCTTTGCAGGGGAAAGAAATTCATGCGCAAGAAATGCTGGTTCCGATTTCCGGTGCCCTAGTGCATGCATAACTTCTGGTCTTCTTTTTGCACAGTCTTCAAGCAACAGCATGCAGCATGCCCAAGCTAGTCGATCCAACAGCTTCTCGTCCTTCGATTTTGGCCCTATCCTTTCACCTCTAGTTGCCCCCGTGCCTTGAGTCCTGAGTTACCCAAAGGCACACAGCCCAAATCATACCACGGTCCAATCGTCCGATGTGGATTCAAGGAGCTCATCACAGCCACCGAGGCATTCTGACCAGCGCCCAGGTGGTGAAAGTTCACCAGATTCCTGAGTACGCCGACGTGCAAACACGATGGCCATGTGTTTGCTGGGTGGGTCGTTGAATCCCGGCCACTGCCCCTGTTTTGGTTTGCCAAAGGAACACCCTTCTGAATGATCAAGCCATTCCACTCAAACAGGCTTCCGGATTTGAGGTGTTCCTTGAATGCGCCAACGCACAAAGCAACCAACAAAACGACGCCGACCAGGAGCTTCGCTCTCAGCGGGTCTGAGCCAAGGCTCAAGGTCTTGCTGGCGCAAAGCGGCTTCTCGGGGTAGACCAGGCCCAACAAAAGCGTGTCCTCGCGCGGGCGTACTTTGGCTGGAGAATAGGCCAGGGTGTCGGAAGTGGCTCCGGTTCAGCAAGCAAAACACGCCAAAGCTCAGATCAGTTCATGTGAGCAAATGTTGGAAAGCAAGCTGCGCTCTCACCTCAGGTGAGGCCTGCAAATACGTGGCAAACCAGGGCAACATGTCTGCATGCAAGCTGCTGAGCGAGTGAACTGATTCATGGCGATGCAGCCCATCGCTTGCTTTCCTGAGAGCCCAGGGTCGGGCAGCAAACGTTTCTGCCCTTCAGTGCTTGCACATTTCACATTGATGACGCGTCTGCCAGTGCGACAATGCAAGCTTTCGGTTAATGTCTGCTTTCCAAGCATCCCATGGCGCATTCGTAGGTGTTGCGTGGAGACTGGTTGTGGTTGGGATACGGGATCAGGCCGGACACAACGCCTGGCATTGAGGTGAACAGTGCAGAATAATACTTCACGGTTCCGTTAGGAATCCAGCCGGCCGTTCTGATCTTGCGTCTACAGCTCGTTGGCATTGCTTTATGCCATGCCTTGTCCCTACATGCAACAGTGACCGAAGCTCATCACTACAAAATGCAAAGGTTCAGGGTGCGGCCAGGCCACAAAAGCGACACATCCTACAAAACACGAGGCCTGGCCTCCTGGAAACCTCAACATTCTGCAAAAAAAAGGAATCCTAAACTTGACCCAAGACTCGGCTCGTGTGCCTCCTGAGGCAAATGCACACACCCACCCACACACAAACACAAACACACACACACAGACACAGACACAGACACAGAGACACAGAGACACACAGACACACAGACACACAGACACACAGACACACAGACACACAGACAGACAGACAGACAGACACACAGACACACAGACACACAGACACACAGACAGACAGACAGACAGACAGAGACAGACAGACAGAGACAGACAGACAGAGACAGACAGACAGAGACAGACAGACAGAGACAGACAGACAGAGACAGACAAACAGAGACAGACAGACAGACAGACAGACAGACAGACAGACAGAGACAGACAGACAGACAGAGACAGACAGACAGACAGACAGACAGACAGACAGACACAGACAGACAGACAGACAGACAGACAGACAGCCACAGACAGACAGACAGACAGACAGACAGACAGACAGACAGACAGACAGACAGACAGACACACAGACAGACAGACAGACAGACAGACAGACAGATAGACAGACAGACACAGGCACCACAGGGACAAGAGGCACAGGCACGCACGCGCGCACCCACACGAACACACCAAAAACACTACAAAACACACAAACACACAAAGGCACGCAAAACACACACACACAAAACAAACACACAGACACACAGACACACAAACACACACACACAAACACACAGACACACACTTACTCTTGTGTAACTATGATCTACGTCTAGAGATGAGATGGAGATTGACGTCTTCCTAAAAATGAAAGATGCAGAAGAAGCTTCAAGAAACTACAAACAAAGCAAAGGAGGTACGCCAAACATGCAGGACAAGTCGGTAAGCAACAAGGAGCCCTTTGCCTCACTGTGTGTCTCTGTGTCTCTGTGCGTGTCTCTCTGTGTGTCTCTGTGTCCCTGTGTCTGTCTATCTGTGTGTCTCTGTGTCTCTCTATCTGTGTGTCTATGTGTCTCTGTGTCTCTGTGTCTCTGTGTCTCTGTGTCTCTGTGTCTCTGTGCGTCTGTCTATCTGTGTGTCTCTGTGTCTCTCCGTCTTTGCGCCTGTGTAGATCTGTGTCTGTGCGTCTTTGTGTCTGTGTGCGTCTCTGTGTGTGTCTCTGTGTCCGTGTGTGTGTGTGTGTGTCTCTGTGTGTCTGTGTGCGTCTCTGTGTGTCTGTGTGCGTCTCTGCCTGCCAGGCAAGAGGAAAACAATGGAGCTCAAGGCTCCCCCTGCATTTGTCGGGCTAATGTTTTATTGCTTGGCCAGGAAACGACTAGCCTACTAGGAGTACTACTATCCTACTAGCCTTCTTATTGCTTGTTCTTGTCGGGATAGTTCTCAGTGAAGCTTGTCGGTGTAACGAAACCTTCTGTCATTGTAACGTGTTTCGTATCGTAGTTATAACCCTCTCTATTCAACATGACATGTCCCCCTCGGGCGGAGGAAAGCAGCTCTGGCAATGGAAAGTTATTATTCTGCACGTCGCTCACCGAAACAGTTTGTGTTTTGCTGGCTTCTCATACACAGGAACACCGCCTGAAGTGACATGTAATGCATCATAGCATACATGACGAGCATTATATACTATAGAGTCACACACGTTTGCCATTGCTTTGTCTCAACGGTATCCGCGAGAGAGAGAGAGAGAAAGAGAGAGAGAGAGAGAGAGAGAGAGAGAGAAGGAGAGAGCGAGAAAGCGCTCGCTCTGACAACTGCGCGGTTGGGCCATGTGATTCATTTTGGAACGGCAGGATACGCCACCACATGAGTAGCATTGTTGGCCTACGATTTTTGAAACACAAAGCAGTAGGATGCACTCAATGTGGCTGCCCGTGGCGCAAGCGAGTGTGCGCTAGGAACTGGCTCATCCTGACGGGGCGCCTAACAAGGTGAAGGGCTCGATCTCCAAATGAGTCGTCTCCGCAGTGATGTCTTCGGGATGCAAAGCGATGAAGAGGTTGTTTTCCTCATTCACATCCACCTGAGCCAAATTGAAATTAAGAAGCCTGAAGATAGGAGTCTCAAAGGAGAGGCCTTCACCTCACACGAAGGAAACCAAACCAAATCAATCTCATTCAATGCCGAATAGGCAAGCGCAAGCATTTAGAGCAGAACCCAGGCCCTGCAAAATCAATGTCAAGAATGGTCGCTACCATCTACTGTTGCTTTCTGCTTCCTTTCGCATGTAATGCCTTTCAGCTTCTGGCCTGTCTCCCCGTTGCTGTTTCCCTCCCTTAGGCAAACCTTTCGCTTTGTTCTAAGCCACTGGGGAACTCTGCGCGGGAGGTTTTTCTTCAAAAGCCAACCCCCCCCTGCCACCAGAGCCGCCCACTCCACTACCCCCTGCTGCAGGAAGTCCGCAAAGGACATGCGGCCCTCCTCGCGCCTCTTCAGCATCCTCATAGGGTGACTTGCCAGGTGCGTAGAGTGGCGACCGCTCCCCGCAGCAAATACGCAAACAACAAACTCACGTCCAGGTACTAGCATGTTCTCATTCAGAGAAACCCTTCTGGGGCACTTCAGTCGGCATGCCAGAAAGAAAACCGACACCTTCAAAGGTCCTTAGTTAGCTTTTTGACCTGAAATCCCAGCAAACATGCCATGAAGGAATACCCCTGGCCTCATGCCGACCAGCAAGCCAAGACTAGCTGAACCCTTTGGCCTGCTCCAGGAAAGCATGAAAGGCTGGCTTTGTGCCTTGACAGGAAGGAATCCAACATGCCCCAGGCCAGCTGAGGGGCATGGGGACATGCTTCTCGGGGATGAAGCGCGGCTTGCCATCCGCAACGATGATCAAGGGCCGGCACAGGCGACCCCCATCCGATGCTACAAAGATAGCATGCCAGCCTGGCACAGGCAGGCCGATTCTTGCATGGGCGGCGAGCTGTGAGGTGACACTTCAAGGCAAATCATGGATGCCAGTGCGACTGGTGCAACAGCTGACGCTGGACTATGAATGGAAAAGGCCTGGATGTTTCTCAGCGGGGTCAGCAGTGTGAATGAAGGACATTTGCAGAAGAAATGCGGGAGCACACTTCTTTCACATTGAGGTCACAAGATGTGCCAAGACCAGAAAACACACCTGGCTTTTGTGTAGCGAGCCCGAATACTTCAAGCAAGTCGTGCTTCGACCCCTCCGCCCCTCGGCCACAAGCGGCGCCTTCGTCCTCGTAGATGGACACAAACTCCCCGATCAAACCTCGACGCCTGAGCTGCTGCAGACCTTGGAGCAGCGGGGTGGCTGATTGAAAACAAGGCCCTCGAGAACAGGACCACCCCTCCAACCCAAATACATACACAAAACCGCGCAAACACGCAAAGACACGCAGACCCACAAACAAACAAACAAACAAACAAACAAACAAACAAACAAACAAACAAAGCAAACAAACAGACAAACAGAGCAAACAAACAAAAACAAGCAAGCAAGCAAGCAAGCAAACAAACACACACACACACACACAAACAAACAAACAAACAAACAAACAAACAAACAAACAAAGAAACAAACAAACAAACAAACAAACAAACAAAGAAACAAACAAACAAACAAACAAACAAACAAACAAACAAACAAACACCCACACCCACACACCCACACACCCACACCCACGCACGCAAGCGGAGGTCCGCCTGCGCGCGCGCGCGCCTCCCTTCGCACGCACCCGCGCACCAACGCATCCACACACACACACACCCAGCCACGCACGCATGCACATGCGCGAAAACAACAAAAGTAGCACCTCGGCCTTGCTTCAAATTGTCAGCAAGAGATGCCAACTCGAATGCTTCCAGATAGCCGCTGAATTGGGTACTTTCATCCTAAAATCCCGGTACATAGCATGCTTAGCATGCTTAGGGTGGTGCATGAGTTGAGGCTGAGGTTGTGATGCACCATGGACAGCACTCAGTACGGGCAACCAGACACCAGGTCACTTGCAGGATTCGCCCAGTGGCTGGCCATGAACCGCTTGGGCCTGCGATGGATACCCAGCAGGTTGCCGTTGAGAAACACCTCGTCATGTTCGAAAGGGAAAGAACGGAAGAGAGACCTGAGATTCAGGTTCCCAGGTTGTTATTTCCTAGCCCCGGTTGGTGGCGCGTTGCCGGTTGGTTGGTCATGGCCTGCAATTGGCACCCTGTCTCAAGGACAGACTCAGCTTGCTGGCAAAACCCAAGCAAGTTGCGTCACTGAACTTGAGTGGGGAATCATTTACTCATGCCTTTAGTTACTACTTCAAAGCATCGGGAATCCCTTCACACCTGGATAGGCAATGCAGCTCACACGGGCGGAAACCCCCAAAAGAGCCGCTTGGGAGAACAAACAACCAACCGCCGCCCAGAGGCCAAGTAGTTCCCAATATGGTGAAGCTCTTCGCCGCTCATGGCATGGGCGTCCTGGCAGGGCCCTGTAACTTCGCCGCTGGGTTCGGCGGACTTTGCCGCATGTGCTGCCAAACACGGGTCTTACACCAGCACCATCAGCATCCCCGGCACACCCCGGGATCACCAAAAGCTTTGGCGTAGGTTGGCCTAAGGTCTGTGGAGGAAGGTTGGAGTGGGTTGGGGTGGGTTTACGGTTGATTTGCGGGGGTGGATTTAGGGTTGGTTTGCGGTTGATTTGGGATTTGCTTCGGGTTGCTTTAAGCCTGCTCAACGTTGCGGTTTACGCTGGGTTTATTGGGGGGCTTGGTTAAGGGTAGGCTTAGGATGGTGAGGGCTCGTTTAGTGCTGTTTTGGCGTTGGTTTAGGGTTGGTTTGGAGTGCTTAGGGGTGGTTTAGGCTGGCTTAGAGCTGGGTTGGTTTTTGGTTTCTCCAGGGTTCGGGGCTAACTTATGGTGGGCTTAGGTGGGACCAGGGTTGGTTGGGGATTGCTTAAGTTTAGGTTTCTTTTGGGTTGGTTTAGGGCTAGTTTAGGGTTGATTTTGGGTTTGCTTAGGGTTTGTTAAGGGTTGCTGTAGGATTGGGTTGAGAGATGAAAGTAGCGAAAGTAACCCGTTCATCCATGGTGTGTTGAGGCTCACCGCAGACCGACACACCGGCCGACCGACCT
This sequence comes from Effrenium voratum, assembly GCA_963377175.1. Taxonomy (NCBI): domain Eukaryota; class Dinophyceae; order Suessiales; family Symbiodiniaceae; genus Effrenium; species Effrenium voratum. The sequence goes on along the minus strand of CAUJNA010003592.1, from coordinate 343,607 downwards.
CGCCCACCAATCTAACCCAAATAGGCACACCACACCATGGGTTGTTTCGGGTCACCACGGACCATTGGCCAAAGGGGCAACCACGTTACCAGTATGTGCTGCTGCCTCAGAGTGTTCGCCGCTGAGTTCGGGGAATCTGTGTTGCTTGATTCAAGCAACATCAGAACGGAGCCTGGCGAACACGACAAGCCTCACGCATGTTTGGGCGACCTCAACAAGTGGATAGGGGCGCGGATGGGCACCGAGGGTGTTGATCACAAATACAACTCGACTAAAACATACCAAACAAACACAACTCATCCGAGTCAACTCACTACCAACAGAAAATCACACCAACCTTGATTCACCGAAGAGGTTAAAGCACTACAGATTCTGGCAAGAACATACTAGTACCAATCAGTATTTCTTTTGATAAATCTACCACCGGCTCGCTGACTTTGCTTTGAGGCCGGGTGCAGTTGGTGGGAGTATGTCCACCTTTTCTGATACCCTAAGCACTTGGCAGCTCACAACTGGCAGCCGTCCTCGACCCCGAGACAGTAGCACATCTGCCGCAAGGCAGCTCCTCCTTGACCTGCACTCGCCGTTGCTTTTGGTAACGACCGAGGTTATGCCAACAAGTGGAAGCGACGCCAGAAACGCTGGCGCGTGCAGTGGCGGCCCACGTCTTTGCTCCATACAATAGGCATCTCACGCAGTCTATGCATGCAACAAAGGCTGGGGGACAATTCTACGGCCATTGATCCGGGCCTTCGCCTGTAGTCACGTGCGTAAGCAAGGCCAGGTGCCTGGGCTGGGCGCAATGCAACGCACTACACACGCACCAGCCAAAAGCGTGCAGGTGGCCAACCCAACTTCCACAGCGCAAATAACAGAGTTGCCGCCCGGAACAAAGGTGAGATGGGATCGCAAAAGAGCTACCTTTCGAAGGAGGAAGACAATGTCCAAAGAAAGACGAGGGCAACCATTGGACATGCGAGAGTCCCTGGCCATTGCACATGCGAGAGTCCCTGGCCAGGTTCACATTCAACTTGGTTTGCTTTTGCAACTCTCAATCTACAAACAGCGCAGCACATCGTGAACTTTTAGGCCATCCAAAATAAAGCCGCCCTTGGCCATCTTACCTTGGACTCAGTTGCTACGAAAGTTGCCACCTTGTGACAAGGCCTGCCATGTCCTAGTTGCATGTGGCCAAAGAAAACCGACCATGCCAACTGTTGGAAGCAAGTGGACGGAAATTGTGGAAAATGCAACCATCAAACCATTGGCTTACAGACCTTTGGTTGGCTGTTGCAGCATATCTCGAAACGATTCAAAGTCCCAGCGAGGCGTTTGTTAGGGTTGCGCGCAAAGCCCGAGCGCGCCGCCCCCCAGCGAGTCCGATCTGCACCCTTGCTTTGCAGCTTGTGCGCAAACAAATTGCCAATCCAAAGCACTACGGAACCTCACGCAAGCTTTCTACAAGGCCATGTCGTTGCCTTCCCATGTTGCACATCTGTTGTCGGCAGGGCTATGCGGTTGGCTTCGAGTTGGCTTTCGAAGTTACTCACTGGGGGCTTCCCCAGTTTGAAGACCCCATCTTCGTAACCGCAGCCAAGAAACTTGACCAGTCCGCACTGTTCCCCCTCTGGAGTGTCTGCTGGGCAAAGCATCCCCCACTGCGACGGCTGCAGGGCTCGGGGGCCTGGTCAAAATGATCTTGGAAATCCAAACCCCTAGAAGGCAAGTTTCAACACCCCCTCCCGCGCTAAATGCTGCGTGTATATTGCCCATCCAGCATCGCAGATGTCACATCACCTGATATACTCCTGACATGCCCCGCCTGCAACCTTCCTGCTTTTCTCGAACTGCGACTTCACTCGCATCCTCGGGGAGCCGCAGGGGGTGAAGTTACTTCAACCAGCCAAACTATGACGAAGAAGCCGAGGAGCATGGATCCCACGCAGGACATGTAGGAGAACCTGGACAAGACCTGCGGGCAGACAAGCTAAAGGACAGAACCCTGCAAGGAGGATTGCTTCTTGGCAGCACCGAGGCAAATTGCCGGGTCGCATTGGGGGGCCCTGGAACCGCTACACTTCTTTTCAAATGAGCCAAAATGGAACCCCCCAGCTTGACACAATATCTTCTGCTTGCTCCAGCTATTCGGCCCTCTGCAGCCCGGCCGCCTGCGAGACACCTGCCCGGTCGATGCGGAAGCGCTTGATGTTCCAGTTCCCGGTTGAGATTGCATTGGCCATCGCCCTGGCAAAGACGTACACCCGTGCACTCCGAAGCTTCACAATGTGGCTGTTGCTTGCTTGCGGCGGTCACTAGGGAACGTGAACCCTCTTTACATTGTTCTGGGCTGCTTGCAAGCATTCAGCGGCCGGCACCTATGAAAAAATCGCTAAAAAATCCCTCATGCATGACCCAGCCCCACCTTGTGAGTCGCGATCGGTCTTGCCACGACTCCAGGATATCAGGATACCTTGCTCTCAGTATGGAGTTGACCCTAAAGGATTGGCTCGCAGACCCCAGCTGGGGCACGAGGACATGTCCTTGGCGCGTGCTGCCGAAGATTGGTGCCACTTGGAAAGGAGCAAGTCGGCTTGCTTCTGCAACTCGGAGTTCATGCTCTTGAATTGGTCCTGGCGGGTGGCAAGCCGTTCCTCAGCCTATCAAGCTTGCTCAGTAGCCCCACGCTCCACAATTTATCCTCTGTTTGCATACGCTTTTCCCCCAAGGAAGAGATAATGATACTAAGCTGACTAAAATTAAACAATATTGTCATCTGCTCAGGTCAGAGACGAACGCTGCCACCAACAATGACAAGAGCCAATCCCTACCGGCCCGCGCCTCAAAAAGCACCTCCACCAGCTGCCCAGATAGCTCCAAGCGCTTGTTGCCATAGTAATCTCCTTGATCGAGGCTTATGGTGTGGCTCTCCTGATTGGTTTGTCCTTGTGAACATTGCCTAGTGACATACCACTGAGAACAAGATTGGGATCCAGAACCCCTCCCCTAAAAGGGCCGCTGCAGAAAGGGGGTTTGCATCATATTTCAACCTGTGAACGAAGGCACAAGGCCTCGAACCCTCTGTGTCTTGAAACACCCTGTCTGATGGGAAGGCCTCTTGCAACGATTCTATGACGCCTCTGACAGCGAGTGTCTTGCATCTAATTCAAGCCCGTGCCAAACCACCGCAGTAAAGCAACCCAAATCAAGCAACACATCAGCGCGGCGCCACGCGCGCGCTTCAAGCCAGCCCCGTAAGCAGTACTCTCTCGCGGACGGCCATGGCCCACGAGAGCTGCAGCTTGGCCGCTGTCATCCACCAAGCGCGGGTCATACATGGCGTTGATTACACGGCGGATCATCAGGCCAAAGTAGCCTCGTCGCATTCGTGGCCAAAGATTTTCTCCAGAAATTGGGAGGGCCTTCGAGCAACCAAACAACTCTTCGCCAAGTGGGGAGTCCTCACCATCACTATGCTGGGAGGGATCGTGCCAAAACGTCTTGCATGCTGGCTCCAAAGGGATCTCGTGGTCAAATGCCACAAGCCTGCCCCAAATGGCCAACACCAAAGCTTGGTGTGGCAAACAACCCGCCTTAAGAAACCGAATGTGCCCATGATGGGACATGCGAATGCCATGTTCTAGGAGGGGTGGAACAGTTCTATGCGGACAGCGCATTCCTTTCGCGGCATCAGCCAATGTATCACCTTTACGCTGTGTGCGGACCGCGCATTCCCTGTCGCGGTCAGGCAATGTATCATCTTCACGCTCTACCAGCAAACCCTTTGCGTTCAATTGAGGGCAGTTTGGAGGCAGATTTGCTACAGCTAGTGTTCCAAAACAAGCTGGCAAACACGCCGCCAATTCTTCCAGTTCACCTGCCGGATGCCCCGCTTCAGAACGCGAAAGCTCAGTGCAAAGCTCCGAGCTTGCCGCACTGCAGCCATGGGACGAATCTTGGGTGCCAGGTTTTGGTTCTGACACTCCACGTGTGACAAAACCTTGGATAGCAACATGCAAACAAACCAACTGAAGGCTGAGCAACCCCACCTGAAGGTGCTTCCCCTCCCTCAAAGTATCTGCCGGGCTGGGATTCCGAGCACGACTGATTTCCGACAAGGCATTTGTTGAAGGTTTGCTCAGTCTTGGAAGCATGGTCAGAGATCATACAAGTGTTCAACACGACGATTTCGATTTCAGAAATGGCGATGCCTATAGAACCAAAAAAGGCCTCGGGAATCCCACCGATGCATGTCAACAACTTCTGCCGTGCCTTCTCGCGCTCATGCAGCAAACAAGTTTTCTTTCCGCAGGTCTGAACAATCTCACTTTTCTTTGGCAAACTTACTCTTCCCAGCCTATGCAGCCAAAAGCACTCCGTCCTACTCTACCCAAATTGAGTTGGTTCTGCAACCATTGCAGCCAAAGTGCCAACTCCATTTGTCTCACTTAGGGGAGGATGTGCCTTCGTTTTGTGGCTCGCTGTCTTGAACTATTGTTCAGGGAGTCAAACATGGCTAAGAAAGGCTTATCTGGCTCAATCCTTGCCCAATTGTGCTGATACAAGCAGGTGTTCCAGTTTCTCCACGTTTAGCACCCTGAAAAGGATTGATGATGTTTGCCTCTGTCACCAAGGCGCTTGTCTATGAATGAGGTCCATGGGGTCTTCCTTGCGCCGCCGCTCCTGTCCTGCCCGCGCACATGTGCACACGCGCAGTTTTGGTAGCTTCAAGAAGGGCAACGCTGGACGAGTACCTGTGGCATGGCCAAGGCCCTGCCAAATATGAGCACATACCCGACACCAAAAAAATATCCTAATTATGACTTAAAACGGCCCTTAAGTGTCTTTAGTCTGGGCTTGTCGCTGGCTGCCATCACGACCTGCCTGGTCTGACCTTGATCTTTGCCGCCAGGTAGTCCAGTGCAGCCTTCTGCGAGAAAATGTTCCTCTCCTCGGGCACGTGCACCGCATCTGTGCATCTTGCACGCTTGAATAGACTGCTCAAACAATACGGCCGATGACAACAAGATGTCAACTCCGTAGCCTAAGCGTTGCGATACAGGGCCCCACGATTTTGCTTCAGTTGCCACAAGCGCGATATCGGGGCACTCAATGAGTCACGTCCCCAAATACCTGGTCTCCAATGCTACTTATCTAACTTGAGCACTTCAGACCCTCCTTGGCTTCAAAACCCGGGGCGCAACGCAGCACTGTGGCCCTCTCGCAGCAAAGATGCATCCCTTTTTGGGACCTGCAAGTTACATGAATTTCTTGTTGGTTCTAGAATAGCTTTTTGGCGCTCATCGCTTTTAAGCTCCTGATCATTTTGCGGCGCTTCGTGTCTGTGCTTTCAGCCTTGAAATCGCGACCTTTTACTACAAGTCGCCCGAAGTACACTTTGGGAGCTTCAGCCTCAGTACAAGTGTGGTGAAAGTGCACTTTGGCAGCTCCAGCTCAAAAATCTCATTTTTTCAGTACAAGTGCAGTACACGAAGTACACTTTGGCAGCAAAAGGCATTTTGTGTGCAAAGCGTTTCCGTTTTTGTTGTCGTTGTTGTTCAGCTACCAAGTCTGGCCTGTTTGCTCGCAGCAAGCTGCTTTTCCCAGCTGATAAGGCCGCTTCCCACGATTGTTCTCGCTGTTAATTCGCTATCGGTTTGCCGTGAGACTGAGAAATTGCAGTTTTGGACACAAGACACCTCCGAATGTTAAGCTTATCAACGGGGTGGGACCTGTGTTTGCCCTTGGTCGACTGATCTGGCTCATTTCTGTCCATGCCTCACTGTTGCCCAATGGCATCCCCTGAATGCGCCATGCATCGTGGCACTCTTGCAAGGAGATCATCAAGGTATCCAGGTATTTCCTCTCGATGCCGACCATCTGAACAATCTCCATGTCACTCTGCACGCCCATGGCCTGCATGCAAGCACGCCACCTACACTCATGCCGACTTCCGCTGATCCGTTCACATCCACAGCAAACATATTGCCATCCGAGAACTTGGGATCCGCCCGTTCAATCAAAGCCGATGGACCAGGGTGGCAAATTAGGAACTTCATAAGTAGCATTCTTTTTCATGCATGCTATGACACATGCGGCAACTCAGCAAGAGAGCGTCTTCCGCCGCACCTTCATGAGGATGGAGATCGGGATGAGCTCTGCAAACGAAGAGTGCTTGACATACAAACCCTTCTTCCGTGCCAGCGGATTGGCTACCACGACCTCATTTCGCGAACAGAAACCCTGTGATGCTGGCACTTCAACTGTGATGCTGGCACTTCAACCTGTACTGTGAAGGCTACTTCAGCCTGTACCTGCACAAGCCTCTAGGGCACATTCTCGACCCTAGAAATCTGTCAACATGTTCGGGATCGTGTAGGACTGATTGAGGTCCTTTGAGTCTGCTGCAGCCTGCTTTTGCAATCTGCCGACCACAGCGCCTATGCAACTTTGACACAAACCCATGCCGCGTTGGAAATTCATTCGGCAGCTTAACGAGTCAAGATTCCTTGAATGGCCAAACCATGACAGGTGTCAGATTGGCCCATCTCCAATCATTGCGGGAGGGAGCCCACAAATGCTGGCAAAACAGATTGCCCTAAGGCCCACTTGGCAGCCACCAAGTAGAGCACATCCAGGATTCTCTGCTTGCCCGTTGGCCATAGGGCCTATGATTAAAGCTCACTGCGTAGGCCCCTTGCACCGAACATTGCCATGCTGCCCATGATAGCCAGCTACTCTGCGGTGTAGAAGTTGGTTGTATTTGCTTTTTTGGGGGGAAGGAAATGGTCCTGTGCACCTTTTCCGACAGGAGGCCGTGCGGCTCTTGTTGTCTTCACCTTAGCTGCGGACAAAAAGGGCCAGCAGGGAGGAAAATAACTAACAAGTAAGTATGCTGCCTTGGCGGCGGGAGGCAGGGGGGTGGAGGTTGTCCAAGCGATGCGCAAGGCCGCCGCTGACGCACAAAGGGAATGCTTTCAGTTCCGCTGATAAACACGACAACACGACATGCTTGTTTCATGCTGGCAGCCTCAAAGTCAGAATGTTACAACTTGGGGATCGCAATGCGGCAACATCAAAATTGATGTGGTTTTTCTCAATGCAAAACGTGCCCCGTGGTTGCGTGCTCGGCATGAAGCTGAGACAAGAATTCTGCCTAAATCAGCACAATGCTGAAGCCTGACGAGAGGAATGTCCAAAACAAACACACTCACACTTGCTTCCCTTTGGGCTTGTTCCCTCGGAAAGCGCAACGCTGAGCCTTTGAGATCCAACTTGGCACAGGTGACCTGCCTCAAACAAAGAGACGTGCTCCGAGCTGCTGGATGAAGTAACAAAGGCTTGGAGTACTTTCTTCGAGTCGTACTCCACGACAATCCGGTTCATGAGAGCCTGCGCATGCTTGCAGCCAAGAAGGGAACTCCCAGCCGTCCATTTAGCACAAACCGGAGCAGGCCAGGCAGGCCATGGACATGTGGATTAAAAAGGCCATCTCCTTCAATGATGGATCCGGTTCTCGAGCGTTCTCGGCACTCACACGCGCATGCGCACATTCTCCAACATAGCGGTCAAAAATAACAATCATGAATCACGAGCACGTTGGTCAGCAATGATGGACACCCTGCATGGGACCCGCTAGTGAAAGAGCAAGCGTATGGCCGAAACTTTCATGGAACCAAACAAGTGGCTGCTTCTAATTTCGAATCTGCATTGGGCATTGCGTTCAAGCTAAGAAAAGCTCGAGATGCAAATGATTGGAACCGCATCTTTTTCGTCACTGCAAAATGCCTTTGCCGTCCCTTGCACACCATCTAGCTTCAGACCTTGGAACCCAGCCCCACGGCAAAACAAAACATGCAAACCTTACAAAAAGCAATCTCAGCGCGCTGGATTGACATGCTATCCGCATCCTCTGGACTCTGCCCGAGCCCATGCGAGGCCTGCTCCTGCATCATGAGCACCCGCTCCACCCCCTTCACGATGAAGTATCCTACGACTGGCTAGAGCGCCGTAACGAAACCTAAGCTGAATCTCAAAGCGGGATGGTTTATTGCATCATTGCAAGGAACATCATGCTCGGGAGACTTTGAACAGGGTTCCAAGAAATGGTTCGCAAGCACTAAGGCACATGCTGTCTGAGACGGCATTCACTTGCGCAGCAAGCTTTGTACCGCTTTTCTTTCTTTGTCTCCCTTTCCCACTATGTTGCCACCCTCCGCTCAGTGATCGAGCCTACGTATAGCCTTTTAGCCTTCGATCCTTCATTCAGCTTGATTCTGCCTGGGCGGGCCTCGCCTATTTTCAGGACAGTTCCCCAGATCGCAGCCGACGTGTTGAAAGGCGACCGACCGAGTGACCGAGTCCTCCAGGGTCATAGGGGCACTCACCCAGGGCCACTACCTCCTTGGCAGGGCACAGAACTTCCAATGAATAGAAGGGATCGGTGGGCAAAGCCATTTATCTCTTTGGAACGGTGCAAGAAAGAACACATGACCGGCAACTTGAGACATGTTCTTTCAACTCTCGAAGTAGTTACCTCCGCAATGCCCCGAAACACAACATACCGAACGCTTGCTGCTCACTGCACTTGTTTTCTGCCAGGGTTCTTCTTCTTTGCTCTTCCCACTGAGAACGCACAGGTTGCTGCGCAACATCACTGGAAGCATGCCGATCTCAAGGTCGCGTTTCCGGATATGACGACGGTCGCCCTTGTAGTAGATCACATCTACAAAGATGGGAGCAGCGTAGGTCAAGTCCCTCAAACGGCACATATGTGGGTTTGTTTCCTTGGTGCGTCCACAATCAATGACAAGGGACACTTTCAGCATGGACAGTGTTTTTGAACAAGGAAGGCTAACCCAGGCTTGCGGCTGACACCACCATGTCTTCGGTCTTCGATGGCTTTCCCACACGGATGTTCTCATACCGCAGGAACCAGTTCTTGTCAGATTCGCTTCGCACCACATTGTTGCTGGTCGCCTTGACGATCTGCTGCATTCGCACGCCCCTCAGATCGTGCATGTAATTCCTGCAAATCATGCTGTGCTATAGGTGTCCTTTTGGGGCAAATAGATGGCCCTGGTAGATGATTAAACCACCAGGTAAACCAAGGCCATGTGAGCCAATGCTGCCGGGCGGCACAAAGTGGTTGTACGAGTCCTGAGCCCAGGTGCAATTGCAATATCAAAGGAAGGGCCATACATCTCGGTGCAATTCAAGTTCTGCGCTCTGCTGTACGTGCAATGGGGCGTTTCTTGTTGCTGTCGCAGCTGATTCCAGCAGCCCGTTCACACGCTATGTCATGTTGCTGGCCTGGGCTCGTGCCCAGTACGAGTGCGACCCGTACATGAAAAACAATGACCAACAAAAAACAACGTCCTGGCCTTGCCCTACGCCATCTTCCCAAACACTGTCCTTGAAACATCTCCTCTTCGGACTTAGCTTTAGACGCACCTATTCGAAGCCTTTTTTCGAAGCTCCTCATAAACCACGTGCTGATGGAGCAGCGTAGCGCAACTGTTCGTGAGGCCAAAACTAAGAACTTGTTTTTTCCATAGGCTTTCACCGTGAAGTTTCTTGACAGTTATCAATGCAATGCGCCTTGGAAACCGGGCAAAAGCATACCAAACCCATGACGTGTTTACTGAGAACAGTTTCATAAAGCCTGTGCTTTTCTGCCTCTCGAATTTGAGGCTCGCAGTGACAGTCAGACTTGGAACGTCTAAAGACTGGAAATGCGCTGAGCCGAACGGCGATGTGCTGCGTCACCAGGCCCTTGTACTCCAAGAACAAGTCCACCAGCCGCCATTTGTCAGAGATTGATGGGACCTGCAAATTGCCAACTGGTCTGGAACGTTGCTTTGGCAATCAAACTTCTCCGTCCTGGGGTAAGGGGAAGGCATGTCCACCATGATGTGTGGTTGACTACCTCTGAATCATCTTTCTTTGAAACAAGGATAACCGCTTGCATAAGCGAACTGTATCTCCTGATGTCTGAGTAGCCGTAGCCATTTGCATACACCCCCCCACCCCGTAAACAACTAGTTCAGGTTGAAGAACCCCATGCTGCACAAACCTGCAAGCCCCTTGAATCATGTGCATTGTTACATCTTGTCATCCAAATATCACCTCTCCGTGCTTTCCACGCCAACCATTGGGATAACAGCTTGTTTGCGTGAAGCAAAGCTAGGATCCAAGGACCAGAACAACTTGATCACGCGGTGGTTGCCGTCGATGGGTTTCTACAGCCTTACACGCAGGTAATAATATACATATCTCTCTCTCTACATATTTTGTTTACGTATCTATCTATCTATCTATCTATCTACCTATCTACCTATATGCATACATCTAACGCTGTATTGCTATCAGAATAGCAAATGCTCACATGGTGGCAACAGGCATCTCTTTGCTAATCATTCAAGCGAAAACATGGCGCACTTCATCGCTTCATAGCACGGCATGGTCAGTCAAGCAAGTTAAGTTGTAGCACCGCATCATTGCACAAGAGCAAACACAAACCAGAGAATACAAAAGCGAGGGAGCAGCCTCGCGGCGTGTTCCATTCAGCGCGTTAGAGGTTGATAACATGGGCCCGGATCAGCATGCGCATAGTTTACCCCCCCCCCCCCTTCACAAAAAGCGAGTGGAGCCGAGGGTTTTCGAGTTGGGTCCTGGCTATGTGTTGTTCCTTCAATCAGTGTAAACAATCACCTGCGCTGGAATGAACACAGCTAAGCAAAGAGGAGCATGTCCAAGTCGCCTGCGCTTCCTCGGTAAGCTTCCTTTTCTTGATTTCCTCGGCTAAGCACTCTAGGAGTCTCTTCTGTGTGATTGGCCATTTCGGGTTGGGCAAATCGTTTGTAGGTCCTGCCTTGTCCAAAATAGCTCTAACAGAACCTGCCGACCCGAGCTGGCCACTGATTCCTTTTCCTGAGCCCCTGAGGCAGCTGGCCAATCACTCGACCACATTGCTAGCTGTACCCTCTCCATTCTTTGCACGAATCCTTCCCAGGGACGCCTTGCAAAGAGCCATGCGTGGAAAATCTGACGGTCAACCCCTAGAATCTGCTGACCAGGTGGCTCTTGAGGCGAGGCGATTGTTTTATTTGCTTGCAAACCCCCAAAAAGAAGAGTCACAAACTCCGCTCCAGCTACAATCGCCGCCCCCCATCACGGAGCACACCAAAAGACAACCGTACGGTGTCGTAGAACCACCGAGCAGCACAAGTTGCAGCGGAAACTGTGCCAAGCCGCTTCATCCCATGGCCACTCCTGCCGCCACCAGTTTCCTTGCAGGCACAGTGGCACAGCTTTCTAGAAGATTGGCACCAAGATTGACCGGTCAATGCTGGTTCCCCGCACCAGTGCCGACACGCAAGTACAGGCCTGGAAGGTTGCTTGGAGTCAACGCGTTCCGGATAGTGGGCTGTATGCTGCACGGAATGGGACGGGGCTGGATGGGATGGGATGAAATGCGGAGTGGGGTGGGTGGGTGGGTGGGTGGGTGGGTGGGTGGGTGGGTGGGGTGGGTGGGTGGGTGGGTGGGTGGGTGGGTGGGTGGGTGGGTGGGTGGTGGTGGGTGGGTGGGTGGGTGGTGGGTGGGTGGGTGGGTGGGTGGGTGGGTGGTGGGTGGGTGGGTGGGTGGGTGGGTGGGTGGGTGGGTGGGTGGGTGGGTGGGTGGGTGGGTGGGTGGGTGGGTGGGTGGGTGGGTGGGTGGGTGGGTGGGTGGGTGGGTGGGTGGGGTGGTGGGTGGTGGGTGGGTGGGTGGGTGGGGGTGGGTGGGTGGGTGGGTGGGTGGGTGGGTGCGTGGGTGCGTGGGTGCGTGGGTGCGTGGGTGCGTGGGTGCGTGGGTGCGTGGGTGGGTGGGTAGGTGGGTGGGTGGGTGGGTGGGTGGGTGGGTGGGTGGGTGGGTGCGTGCGTGGGTGGGTGGGTGGGTGGGTGGGTGGGATGAACGACTAGAAGCAACTTCTGGGCTTCGTAAGAGCTATCAGGCTATGGTGATTTTCGCACAGCGCACACATTGCGACAAGCAGCATGCGCTTCCCTTCGGGCTCTTCACTGCCGAGGCGCCGTGCTTCACCAAGGCCGGCGCTGGCATGCTATCCTTGGGGCCAGTGCCGTCAAGCCGAATGCCACAGCCGTGAACTAAGACAGAACACAAGAAGAAGCACGCGAGGCATATCCTACCTTGAAGTAGCAGGGAGGTTCTACATGATACTTGCTGGACATCAGGACTCACATCGACCGCGTCGCTGAAAAAGCAGTAAGATTGGAAGCTCACACCCAAACAGGAAAGAATACTCGGAAAGGCACCCTTGCTATGAATCTATTCGAGCTATTGCTAGACGCCCCACGCTCGCAGAACAATCTGCTGCGAGAACCCGCGAAAAACCTGCTTCGTGAAACCCAGAGGCCGGTCAGTAAACACTCTCAACGTGCCAAAAGCTAGACACATGAAACCAAGCACATGGAATGAAACTCAAGGTCCTCTTGGCTCGGATTCTGGTCAGAAGGGAGGTCAACACTGGTTGAAACTAGGTCAACACTGGTTGAAACTAGGTCCTCCAGCAGAGAGGTTAGAATAAGTTTATTTTAGAAGGGACACCCTCCCCCAAAAAAGAAACGGTAAAAGGGCACTGGGGAAGAAAAGTCACAGGCCGCGTGATACCTGATCTCCAAGGATCGCTCTGCCTGGGAGGAGCATGGCACCCAGCCCTGCCATCCCTCCTTGAGCCCACGGCTGCTGACCGATGCCAACTGCCAAGTGCCAATGCCCAGTACACAAGCAACACACAGAAACATGGACACACACACACACACAAATACCCAAATGCAAACAAAGCAACAGGGGCCCTCAATCAAATCTGCGTTTTGGGCTGACATGGGCTGAAGCTGCCATGCGCTCCGTCTGATTCTGCAACATCTCCAGCTGCTCACCTTGAGGCATGCCAATCCCGCCCGCGCAAGTCAAGGAATCCGCCCAAACGTGCAGCAGGAAGTGACTCATGCCCATCCCCGCCGCTTGGGCTGCGGCAGAGCGTCAGCTTGTTCTTGGGCGCATCCTCTGCAACGGCGGGTGCTTGGAGGCAAGGCTGTTTGAAGAACTCGGGGCCGCCGCAGCTTGGCCAAAGAAGAGTCGGCAAGAAATGATTTTTTTGTCACTTGTTGGTCCAACTAATTACCGATACCTTGGCGCACGTGCGCGTGAGGACCTTGAACCATTGGATGAAACTGGCAAAGGTGCCGAAGGAGTCGGTCCCCCAGCGTCAAGGCAAACATGATCTGCGCAAGCGCTGGGCTCCTTCCCCTTGTTCTCCGGAAAGCGAAGCGTGAAATGCTGCAGAAGTTCTTCTGTGGACCTGGTCCAGCCAAGTGACAGAGCATCATACATAACAGCACTGAAGGTTGCTTTCCTTGATGGTACACTTCAGCCAAGCGGTTCATAGGCGACATGGCCAACCAGAAAACAAAATGTGAGCTTGTCCAACCCGCGGCTGCTGGTTTCCGCTGAGAATGCCACGCTCCTCTGGGCACATCACCCCTGCGGCCGGGAAGCAGCTGTTGGGCTCATTCCGTCCGCTTTCAAAACGTGCCGCTTCTTTTCCAAAACGGCTAAATACCTACAGTGCTACATTGGCCCATTTGTGGCGTGCATTTTTTGCAAGGGGCGCTCCTGAGGGCTCACCAATCACATTGGAAAGCAAATGAGACAAACGGTCTGTGCAGCAATGTGCTTTCCACAACGCATGCAAAGCAGTCTGGTTTGATTCTTGGCTACTGTAAGGCAGGCACGCAAAGAGTGGTGAGTCTGACCCGAGGCTGTCAGGTGCAATCATTTGGTATGGCTACGGTACAACCAGAAATGCTTGGCCCGTCTCCGCTGGAAGAACCTGGATCCCTGCCTGAGGGACGACTTCAAAGAGTTTGAGCTATCAGCATGGGAGATGACCTCGGCTGCGCCTACCGGATTGCTGGCGCTCGGACCTATCATGGCGACCTCTCATCAATTAGATTCCGCCTGGAACTTGGCGAAAGGGCACCAAGAGCCTGCAGCTGAATGACGGGACACTTACCAGGACTAAACATACACGATTCACCTTTGAACATCTGACATGATCAACGCCTAGCTCCCTCAAGAGCACCGCCTCCGGGTTTCATCTGTGGAGAGCAGGTGTTGCCAGCCCTCAAATCTGGGCTGCCCGGCGCCGCCTTGGGCGGCAGACATCCTCACATCCGGACTTGAACCTTTGAGTGCAACCAAGCGGACAGGCAAAGACACGATGGCTCACTGACACGGCCCCAGCTCCTTATTGTGAGGACCATTGCTTCAAGCAATAGCCCGTGTGCATAAGTGCATGTCACAAGCAAGGCAGCCGGAAATGCACCCGGAAATGCAGGAAAACAAAAGTTGGGCTCTTTCAGGCTTGAGCGCCGTGCATGGGAAAATGCTTGTGGCCATAAGGCTCAACTACCATCCTCATGAACGTCATCTTTGCAAGCCCTGAATCGACGATCTGGCTTCACATTCCCAATCTCTTTTATAGACAACTTCTCAACTAAATAACAATTCAAACCAATCTCACCAGCACTCCGAAGCAGCCCGCATTTTGCTGCGGATCTCGCATCTGGCATGGGCAAGCCAGCTGAAGGGAATGCTTGAATGCTTGAATGCTGGAGGTCGGCTCTAGCTGCTTCATTGATTCATTTTTTCCCACAGTTGGCATGCCCTCATGGGACCGGCAACATGGACTCCCGTGATTCCACGGGTTTGGCGAAATCGTGTCCGAGGTACGCCTGAATACCGCTCACAGTCCCACACCCCTATTTAGCACATGCCGTGTATCACAGAAGAAGCTGTTGACTATGCGGGATGCTGAAGGGGGTGGCTACTGCATTCAATTTATCTAAACAAGACATATAGCATGATATGTTAATATACTTTATGATGTCGTGTGGCCGCTACGGTGAAGTCAGTGAGACCAACAGCTGCTTCACAGCATGTTCTTCTCGATCTCGGACCTCGGATTGCTGTCTCGACTGGCTGCCCACACTGCCCGACACGGCTTGCCTTTGAACCGCCCAAAAGTTGGCATGGCTCAAAGCGGTCCTGTATGCTGCACGCCCGCCCACGCGAGTGCCTACACAAAGCTTCCGCGACTGCAAGGGGTGCCTGCAATTGCCTGCGGACGCGTTATTTGTGGCTTTGCCTACGCAAGCCGCTTGCCCGCCGCTTGCCCGCCGCTTTGCTACCTCGAGCTTTGTAGCTCTGTGGAGTCATGCATTGCTCGCATGCGGCCTTTGAGTTTAACTGTGATTCACGAAATGCAGCTCCAGCTCCACTTTTGGTACAAGTGGAGTACTCGAGGTCGAAATAGGAAGCTTAACATGAACCCGTCCGGAAAGGGACAAATTCTATGCAATGTGCGCGGATGGAGGCAGTATGAGGCAGTTCCGTTTTGAAATTATCCAGGCCTGACTTTCTGAGCGATAGGAGACGGCTAGCACTGCAGCCCTCATAGCCACCATAGTACCATAGCCGTGCGGTGCGGAGCCTGCCCCCCCTCCCCAAACCCCCAAACCCCCCCAAACCCCTGGAAAAGTAAGGGTAAGGGTAAGAGAGGCATCTCTGTTCGGTGGGAATCAAAGAGAACGCGTTTCTTTTTGGGGCTCAGTGGAGACCCGCAAAACACACACACACACACACACACGGCTTTTCAAAACTGCAATCTTAGTGGGTGTCTTGTACTGAATGAGCTGCGTGAAATTTGAAGCTGGCAGGACTTGAACCTGCGACTTCCCCGCGACAACTTTGGGCGCGCTACAGCCTCAGCTGACCTCTGGTACCATTACTCAGGTTTCATGTCAACTGCAGAAATGTGGGGACGTGCCAAGCTGGCAGTTGATGGCTTGGAACTCCCAGCAAACATTGCGCAGCGGGAGGCGGCAGCAGCAGCAGCAGCTGCTGCTGCTGCTTGTTGGTGGTGTGGTAGACTTGACTGAGTCACCCCCCCCTTTACCGACCACTTGGGCTGCTGCTGGATTCGCAGGGGCCGATCTGGGCCCCAAGCCCTCAAACCCCCCCAAACCCCCCCACCTAAAATTGCCTACGCGAACACAGCGCAGTTTCCTTTTGCAGAAACCTTGACGCCGAGGAAAAAGACTACGCTGCCCAGCTATGCCTGCTTGTCAACAGCTTGTCCCCACTTGCCACGCACAGGAACCAACATCAGGCCAACAACAGCAGTGAAGAGAGAGAGAGAGAGAGAGAGAGAGAGAGAGGAAGAGAGAGAGGGAGAGAGAGCGAGAAAGAGAGAGAGAGCTGGAAAGCCAACCTGAAACCACACAGCCCTCATCATGGATAGATGCTGCTTCAGAGTCAATGTTGGGATGGGGCAAGTAAACCAGATTTGCCGATTCTTTCTCATGGAGTATGTCCAAGGCAATCATCAGTTTGGATATGACGTCCCCAAACGAAGTCCTCCGAGTGCCCGGGCAACTTGGCGGAGGGCACCTCCCTGAGAGTCGCCGCGCAGCCCTTGACAAAGGCCCGGACCTACAACGTCGAACAAAATTGAAAGCTGAGAAGCGAAGGGCTGGGAGGCCCGGGAATGACACTGCTCAACGTCTTCGTCATATTCGTACCTCAACATGACTTGACAAACCCCTTCATGGAAAACAAGTATAAGTAGGACCTGGCACGAACGCTTATTTATCGACCTGGCTGCTTCACACGGGTGGTTTGCCAGGCTTTACGGCGGCTGGGATCATGTGTCGATGTAGTCAACCTTTGTAAAGCTCGACTTCCGTCCACAGCTCGTTGCAGTCATAAGCATCAACAATTGTGTTTGGAAGCGCCCGAAGAACCCTACGCCATGCCCGAACCTACACAGTTGCTTTCCATGTCTGGCTTTGTGTGGTCGCGGATGGCCGTACACCGCCCCTGCAACCTGATGTGCATCGAGATCATATGGCCGAGCCCCGCACAGTGAAGGGCGTGCCGCCTCCTGGGCGCTGCGTGAAAGCCGCGGACCCCTTTTCCCAAGTTAGGCGCATGTTTCCAGGGCGGTGCTGGCTTCGCAAGGGCGGCGGGATGCGATCCGCAAACCACATGAACTCACTCAGAAACTCAGAAAAATGCCAAGCCGTCCTTCCAAGCAGGTGGCGTAGACCTGGGCACAAGTGGCTGGTGCCAAATTCAACCCACTCAAGCTGGAACATGCTGCGCCACGCACGGCATACGAGAGAGCGACATGACCAATGAGTCACGAAAGCCACGAAATGTGTTGTTGAAGCAGGGCCGTCTTGGCAAATGTCACACCTTGAAAGCACAAGGAATTAAATATGGCATGAGCTAATCTGACCAGCTACTGCCCTGCAACAAGTCTCCAGATTTCCGGGAGCGCACATGAAACGCTCAACAACCAAGGACCCTTATCAGTGGGGGATGGAAAGCCCCCACGAGTACATTTCCAGACCGAATCACGCTTGTAAGGTCACGCGACGAAATCCATGAGCTGCCCCCTGTTTTCAGCCGCTGAGTTCTCGGCTCGAAAAATGGCACCCTTTCGGAGCTCGAACTCGCCGCTGAGCTGACAGGGGCGCAGCAAGCAGCTGAGTCCATATGAGGTCCGTTCGACTGATATGTGCCAAGGGACCAAGTGTGATTCCCCAAAGCAACCATGGGGTGACCATGCTCTCTTCGTTCGATCCCTTGCAGCGACTGACAGCTTCAGTCATTCTTGTCAATGGCTAGCGCAAGTCAGTGGTTCGTGGGTACAAACAGGCTGCTCGTGTCACCGCCTCCTGCAACTTGCCCTCCTGTCGCGCAGGCGTAGGTGCACGCTACACATTGAAGTTGAGGGCCTCGCCTGCTGGACAGAAAACAACTTCTGCTTGAGGGGGCCATTTGTTTCTCAAGGGGCGGGAAAGCAAAAGCCAGCCCTCGAGTTTGCCGTAGTTTGGAGAGACTGCGTTGATCTCTGGTCCTGCTTCAGCACACGCTGCCCGTCAGGATCTGCCGAGGTAGCGGAGGTGTGATGGCGGTCGCGAGCAACAGTATCAACCAATGGCACACGAATGACATAATATTGCATGTATTCTGCTTCTCTCCGGCTTCCTGCTCCGGCTAGCAAACTAGTTTCCTATTTCCCATTGCCCCCTTGACATGAAAGCCGAAATGTCAGTTTTGATGTTTTGCACGTGCCACTCCTTTGAACACATTTGCAGGCTTCCCGTTCGCTAAGCAAGCGGGCTCAAGGGTTATCCATGCATGCCGCCAGAAAGCGCTCTCGCTTTAGTGCTTACTCGGATCAGTGGGTTATCAAATGATCTATTCTTTTTCTCCCAGCTCGAAGGGTTGGAACTCACCCTGCACTATGACCTGCCAATCAGAAACTGCAAGCCAACCCTTCCCGTATGAGGAAGCAACGCTGGCCCCTCCCAAGAGACTGGCCTAGCACCACCATCATTACTCGGGAATAGGTGATGTCCTCGGGAGAAAAAACCATGCACAGCGTGGCTGGGAGCAAAACAACAACCATGCATGCAAAATAAGCCCTCCTTTTTCGGCAAGAAGAACAACTAATGACATGTTGAAACCGAAGGAAGAGAAATGGGGTGATCAATGGACGTGGCGACTGCCTGACGCAAGTAGTTGGTCCACGGCTCATGTTCCGCCGTGGATCAAAATGCAATTTCGTGTGTTTTTCCCCCTTCGGGCAGCTGCAAACACTGATATTTCAGCACTGTACCATGCCAGCCAGATGGTAAGAACACCCGCTCACGCGCGCCCGCTCAGCACTGCACGCATGCCAGCCAAATGGTAAGAACACCCGCTCACGCGCGCCCGCTCAGTACTGTACCCATGCCAGCCAAATGGTAAGAACACCCGCTCAAGCGCACCCGCTCAGCACTGCACGCATGCCAGCCAAATGGTAAGAACACCCGCTCACGCGCGCCCACTCAGCACCGCACACATGCCAGAACACCCGCTCACGCGCACCCGCTAAGTACCGTACCCATGCCAGCCAGATGGTAAGAACACCCGCTCAGGCGCGCCCGCTCAGCACTGCACGCATGCCAGCCAAATGGTAAGAACACCCGCTCACGCGCGCCCGCTCAGCGCTGCACACATGCCAGCCAGAGCGCGCCCGCTCAGCACTGCACACATGCCAGCCAGATGGAAAGAACACCCGCTCAGCACTGCACCCATGCCAGCCAAATGGTAAGAACACCCGCTCACGCGCACCCGCTCAGCACTGCACGCATGCCAGCCAAATGGTAAGAACACCCGCTCAATCCCGCTCACACCCACTCAGCACCGCACACATGCCAGCCAGTGGTAAGAACACCCGCTCACGCGCACCCGCTCAGCACTGCACGCATGCCAGCCAAATGGTAAGAACACCCGCTCACGCGCGCCCGCTCAACACTGCACACATGCCAGCCAGATGGTAAGAACACCTGCTCATGCGCGCCCGCTCAGCACTGCACACACCCGCTCACGCGCACACGCTAAGTACCGTACCCATGCCAGCCAAGTGGTAAGAACACCCGCTCACGCGCACCCGCTCAGCACTGCACGCGTGCCAGCCAAATGGTAAGAACACAAGCTCACCAGTGGAACCCCTAGCGAGTTTTTGCTTGCCCTGGAGGCGCTGCTGTGACAGACAAGGAACGCGGTCGGTGTTTGATTGGCAAAAAACTGTGCATCGTGCCGGTTTGAAAGTAGTTCACGAGGACCAAAACCCTTGTTTTTATTGGGAAAAAACCAACGAAAACAGCAACCCTGCTTGGGGTGGACGTGTGAAAGGCTTCGGTTCATTGGGATTTCCCATTGGAAAACACGTGTTATTCTTGACTTGTGCTACTGAAATCCTGTTGTGACTCACGGCGGAATATGAGCCGTGTTCCTAGTTAGCCTGGCTGGGGGGGGGGGGGAGACCTGACACGATCACGAATCGGCATGGCACAAGACAATGGACAGCGATGGAATGCGAGCCTGGGATCTGTATGTCGGATTGACAAGTGGCAAACGAACTCAAACACAACATCAGATGCAAGAGATGCATCGTCTGTTCCCGTAAGGCCTTTGAAAACCTGCAAAGCATATTCCAGGTCCTTGTAGTTCAGGCCATCCTGCTTGCCTAGGACTGCACAGAGAGGCGAAATGTCAGTGTGGATGTTGCAGGATTTTGCCTGCTGCAAGCAACCTCCATGGCTGGCGCACAATTTGCCGCAAATCAAACACGGGTCAAACCCACTGGTTGGAACATCCGTAAGCAGGGGCGCGGAGTTGCGATCCTGTCCTACCCAGGGCTGAGTTGTTTCAGATACGATGCCCAAGCCATCTCCGAACGCCGGCTGCCGCCATGGCACGCTTGTAGAAGCGCCTCTGCCGATGCGCCAATGGCTGGATGAGCTGGACCTCGCACACCCGAAATGAGGCATTCAGTTGGTTTGCCTACCCAACGCGATACATATACACACATATATACTAATATATATGCATGTGTACATATATATGTATACATATATATATATATATATTTATGTAATATGTATATATATATATAAACAAAAAACATGTGAATTCAGTCAAAAGTGGTCAAGAAAAAACGGCTCCGGCTCGCTTGCAGTGAGCCAATCTCTGGGGCCCTCGCCAGAGCGGTCCTTAGAACCCGGAGCCTTCATGGACCTGCACCTGCCTTGCATCCACCCAACCGATTGACGCGTTGCCCTACCGCACAAAGACCAAGGATTGAACCGGTAACTAGGTATTTGCTAGCGGGGGAGGCTTTTTCTCTAAAACAGCTCAACTGATTGCAGGTTGCAGGCTGCGTTGAATCACAATGAATTGCTTGGCATGCAGCATAAGTTGCATAAGGTTCAAACGTGCTTGCTTAGCGGGGTTAAGGCTTTCGTCCTAGCGAATTCTATATTCCGTGCCCACTCGAACAATGAAAGCTCCCCCCATCCTATGGCCATGCAGCCTGACCCACTCCGTGGACTGGGAGCCGGGCATTTTCTCCTGGAGACCGCCGATGCAGGCAAAAAAAACCGAGTCAAGATCTAGTTTGCAGGATCTGCTCTGCAATTACGCGGGCTCTCCAAACGACGGAACCTTGTAACTGGTTTGCTTCCTTTCGGAAAACACGAAAATATACTGATGCTGAACCCTGCACATATCCCCATAGCTCGGGACTGGCGGGGCAGTGCCTGACCTTGAATCGCCAAAGAGAATAACAAAAACAACCCCCCCCCCAACAAAAAAAAACACGCCATTCGCTGGCAGGCGCAGGTGATCTGGTGCATTTACTGCTGCAGCCGAGTGGTGCCTCTGCCTCTGCCTTTCGAGGCTCCTCCGGCTTTTCGTCGTCTTCGGTCTCCAGGTCAAAGCGTGAGATGGCGCCTCATTCACCCAACAAGTGAAGGCGTGATGCTGCACAAACATGGAGGGGCAACCAGGCACTGAGCAGCCGGCGGTCGGCCAACTTGACATAGTTGCCTGGGAAAAAGCCTCAGACGACTATGGAATGGCTGCAGTGAGGCGCCACAGCCTGTGCCAAACCGGCCATTTATCCGAACGCCCGCTTCCCTTTGGCCATCTCCAGCTTCCCCCCCCCCCCCCCGCACCCGCAACTCTGAGCCGGTGACCGGACTGGCCATCCACAGTGCCAGTCCTGAAGGTGACTCGGAGCTGCGAGGTCCACGCGCGATGGTCGGCAACGTTCAATGGGTTGCTGTTCAATGCCAAAACCGACCGACTCTTCGGTGCTGGTTTAACGCTGACAACTGGCAATTCTTAAGTGGACTTAGGTTCTGCACTTTCGTCGCCCCCCACATGACCCGAACGCCAAAAAGTGTTGTGCTGGGGCACGGGCCACCATCCCGGGGCGATTCTGTCAACGTCCACCTTGACACCTGAGCGAACACCTATTCCGACATACTCCGACAAAGCCGGACACCCATCATTGTGGAACCTGGGAGAAAAAACAAACAACTGGGCAATGCAGCTAGCTCGTACCTTTGAGCCCACTCTTCTTAGCCACAAAGCTCCTGAGCCTGATATGCATGAAGACCATGCGCACCATCAGGACCAACGTCAGCCCGGCCTTTGGTCAAATTGATTTCATCGTCGGCGCGCGCCTCGAACAAGTCACAACAAGCCTTGTTCAAATTGCGGCTACTCTCGCAAGTAGCCTTCCCGCGCTTGCAAAGCTGGCATTCCACATTTAAACCCCTAAATCACCTGTCAAGAGAGATAAGCTTCATTATGCGGACGGAGGTGCACTTACGTGACTAGTACCCATGAATTCGCACTCCCGGATTTGCTGCAGACATTTGGTCGTAACAACTCATGCGTCGCCAGGACGTCAAATTTACGGCCACAAAGGACTCTGCCGCTCGCCTTGTAGCTCCACATGGGGATGGCCTGGCATCAGCGTTGTGAGGGAAACTCGCGGAAGTCAAAACAAATTTGGCCCGTAGAGCACACCTTCTGGGTGTCTCGCCCTTTGCCAAATGACTGGCCCCAACTGGGGTCGATGCTCTTGAGGATTGTGTGCACACACCTTAATCCCATGCTTCAAAAACCAAACAGCGCGGGCCAACATATCTTGCAGCTAGCCGTTGGCCGGTCCAAGCAGTGCGCGCGTTTCCTGGAAATGCCATTTCAACACCTGCGGTTCGGACCGTTAACCGTGTTTGAAAGCTTACCCTCCCACCAGCTGACATGGAAGTGCACAGGCCCCTGTACAAATTAAGAGTACTTTCCTCTTGGAAAGGGCCTTTTTGCACTTCCATGTTAGTAGGTGGGAGGGATGTCGAAATTTACGTTTCGCTTGAGCAATGGCTGGCTTTGCCGGCTAAGCCTGCGGTGTTCTGGCAAAAGAAAATTAAAGCACGCGAGCGCCCACCTGCATGGAATTCTTCTGGAAGTAGGAGTACTGCGACAGCTGCTTCCACCTCTGACGATGGGTGTCTGAAGTTTGGATTTGGTAATTCCATCAGGGACGGAATCTCGCCGAAATCCGACCGGATTCCGACTATGTGGAAAGCAGGGGCTGGATTTTGGCTGGAAAGCGCTCCTGGGTCCTGCCCATTTGCACCCAATACTGGGGTAATGAGGGAACCGCACGGTCTGGTCCATCATGGGCACGCTGGTGCAAAAAAAAAGAACAAGTGCAAACGTTAACATGATTGCTTGAAATCAAGCCGCAAACCAACTGAACGGAGTTTGCTACAGCTGGCTTACTCGTTCGCCAGGCTTGCATTCTCGTATGGCACAACGGCACTGTTCAGCTTTTGGCAAGGAAAAACCACCTGTGAGTGACATGACAACCTACAAGAAAATGCACAAAAGCCGGAGCAAGGCACGGGATTTCACGTGTCGAGGCTCAAAGCGCAAGCTTCAACACAGCGTGGCTGGCAGAATTTCATCCATGTGTGATCTTTGAAAGTTGCCCGGGTTGAAAATAAGACGCTTTGAGAACATCCGGGAGGGGCAAGGTGCTGACAAGAAAAGAATCACAGCAACATGAAACCGGCATCGAATATTACAAACCTGGGGCCGGCACTGGCACCCAAGTGTGCGGGCATAGGTGACACCCCCAGAGGTAGCCAAGAAGTCCTGCACAAATGCAAAGTTCGGGCACTTGGCCATGTTCGGGACTGCCAAAGAGGAAGTCAAGGAACCATGGCCCAACGCTCTGGCATTCATTTGTGTCAGCCAGCAATGAGAGGAGGTTTGCTCACTGCACAACGCTGATCATGTCATAGTCACGCATGTACAAGGCTGTGAAACGATGTGACCAATGCCATAACACTTCATTGAATCATGGGCGGAAGGAGGACAGGTATCATAAGGTTTGGGTTGTTGCCATCTGCCCAGCCGCACTTCCACGACTTCCATTTGCCTGAGCCCCCTGGAAAAACTAAAATATTGCCGGGAGTGATATATTCCCTCTAAAAACCATCAGGGGGAAAGTAAAACATATTCTTAAGCAAACGGATGACGATGAGAAGCTACTCGGCTGCGCCCTTTTACCACCGCAGCGTGGAGCTCCCAAGGAGCCGCTTGGCCAAAAGCGCTCCCAGGAACCCTTGCCGCGCGTCGGTGGGCAGCTCGCCTCAGGGGTCCATTGCGGTCTGGGCCCTTGGTGGCTGTGGGTCAAAACCAAGGGTACCATTTTGGGGAGGTGCACCACCCATTTTAGAACCTATTTTAATGGGGATTGGGATGTTCACTGGAGGTACGGGATTTTGAGCCATGGCCTGGTTGCTTCCTGATGAGGGTACGCATGCAAATGGTGGGCTCGCTGGCGTTTCCAATAGGCAGAAAGCTATCCACCAACGGAGGGCTCCAAAAACATCAGGGAACTCCCCGATTGGGGATTGGCATTGCCAAACTCATTTGTCTCCCGTGAAGGGCTCCTGCACTCCAAATACTTGGTTGTTCTCTTTACATGTCCTGCTTGTTCCTGCTGTCTTTCCACAGAGCCCCTTTGCTGGACCCAAGCAATGAATGAAGCCAAAGCGCAAGGCGCGTTCACCACGCTCAACTACAGGGGTGTGAAGATGGGACGCGGGTGCTCTGGCAAATGTTTGACTTGAGCAACCTTCACC
This sequence comes from Effrenium voratum, assembly GCA_963377175.1. Classification (NCBI taxonomy): domain Eukaryota; class Dinophyceae; order Suessiales; family Symbiodiniaceae; genus Effrenium; species Effrenium voratum. Next base: position 318,983 of record CAUJNA010003592.1, on the reverse strand, counting down.
AAACACAACTTATCTAAGCCATAGTAACCCTGCACTAACCTGAACTCCCCTGAGCTTACCTGATCTTGTCTCTTTACTAACCTTAACATCCTTGACTAAGCTTGACTAACTGAGAAGACTACAAGAAGCCTACGGGACAACTGCGCAAGCTACCGCTTCTAATGGGGGACTGGATGTCAATGCCAACTGGGTCTTCACAAATCTTCCCGCGAGCAATCCTGTTTCTGACAATAAATAAAGCCTGAGGTGCACTTCTGGAAGTCCAGCTCCAGCTGCGCCAAGTTGGGCCCCAAGCTGTGGGCCAAAACTGCCAGGCCCTTTGTGCCGACGCGGCAACAGCGGAGGTCCTCACGTGCGGCTGGAAAGCACAGGTGACCCAGTCCACATTGCCACATGCAATCATGCAACCTGAGAAAGCAACCTGCAAGGCTTTCATCAGTGGCCTTGACACGACCCAAGCCATGAAGCCTCAACAAAAACGAGGTGGATTCCCTGACGGGTCCAAGACCAACTTCGCCAGGAACTTGGGAAGCGAAGGGCTGAGGCTCAGGAGGCAGTCGCCTATGGCAACTCACCCGAAGGCGTTTGAACAAATGCCAACTGACGGGATCCACTCCTGTCTACAAGAGTGGGAGTCATACCCAAGCCTGCAGAATAGCTTAAGAGTGAAGCCTGTAACAAATGCATTGGGAATGCTGCCGGTGCCTCTCTATTCCGGCCATTTCCAGGATACATCAAAGAGTTTACCTGCCGGGTGCGCTGGCTAAGTTGGAAGGAGTGCTGCCAGTTTGGACATCCAAGATGATCCAATGTTGCCTATGGAGATGCGCTGAAGGTTCTGACAAAAGTGAGGAAGGCTTTGCGACCACGGAGGCAGAAGTGTCCTGGCCGGGTGGCCCTGGATGGGCTGAAGGCTGGCCAACCGAATGTGTCACCAAGTCCACGAAGGCATCCAGGACTGTTCAATAGAACTCGTTTGGGTAAGGCTTGAGGAAACGCATTAGAATAGGGACGCCTGCCCTGCACGCCAGAACCAAGAGACACCCTTGGCGTATCCCCAGCGAGCACTTTAGCGCATCGTCTCGCTGTCATACACCCAGCGAGTGCAACAACAGGTTGCCTGTGGTGGGCGTGTTGGCCTGAAAGATGCCACTTTGCCAGGACAGCGTTGATCTGTTTTGGAAGCACGTTCCACCCTAGCAAAAGCCTCTGAACGCACGCCCCACACTCGGCCGGCAGTGTGCAGAAGCAAACACTCCTGGGTAGGGCCATGCAGCAGCTCTAACAAACGTCAAACATGTGCCGTGCATGCCTGGCAATGTCCCCAGCGATGGCACCAGCTTCTTAGATCCTGACTTGTCAAGATGTATGATATATGTCAATCCGTTCACATGGAGCAGGACTTCTGCTGCTTGGATCACGTTGCACATGCGAGAATGGGTCAATGGGTGTATGCGTTTGCTTGCGCACTTGCAGTATTCATGCCTGCTGCTTATGTGGATGGCCTCCCGGTTGGCTTCGCGGGTCACTTTGAGAAGCCCACGAAGGCGTGTTGATACTTACTCTTGGTGTTTGGCTTATTGGGGTGGGTGGGGATGGGTGAGGGTCGGGATGTTGAAAGTTCGTTGACACATCGTCTGTTTGTGACTCAACTGCACATAAAAGCGCACACCCGCCGTGCACACAGGCCAGCATGAGGGACAGGTCTGCGCCTCTCGCGCGCACGCACATACACGCCGCAAAAGGACTGTGCGCGTAACTAGCACATGCTTGCCTCAGACTCAGGCCTAAATGTGTCTTGTGCTTCCGCCAGTGAACTTATCCCTAGCTTGTGTGCTTCTCTTGCGGATATGCCATGCA